>CAUYRT010066189.1:0-20110 GCA_963574885.1 Lepilemur ruficaudatus
CAATTTTTGTATTTGACTTAATACACTCTTATATTTTAGAAATTACTACTAATATATATATACACACATTCTTGAATTTCAGTTTACCAAAATAGGATAGCTTTTATTTAAAAGCATAAGCTTTTGTTTCCCTGACAAAATATTGGAACTTTTTGTTACATTCATGTTGCAGAGTTGTTTACAAGCTTAACTTTGTCACTGCTTTTGTTCATAGCCTAAGTAAACAAATGTGATTACATGAAGATAAAGTTTTATAATACATGATTTGGAGTTCAAAATCAAATGCCATTCACATTCTTAGGGGATTAATAGTTTTTTAGAAAAAAAATCAAATATCAGAAGCTAGGAATTCTTTAAGTATACCTTACGAAAATAAGTGGCTTATTTTTCAGTGGAGAAAAAAGCCCAGCAATTTTGGGCTTAGAAAATTCTTAGGCTTCTTAGTTACAAGTTAATGGAATCATCAACCTAAGAAATAAAACCAATTCTGATCTGCTGTTCAGTACCTCAGAGTGAGATGTGTGTGTTTGTACGTATATACAAACACAGATACGTATCAATACAGTAACTTTGAAAGCAACTAGGAAAACTTATACCATGTTATCAAAATAACAGATTATAAGACTACCCTAGTTATTTTAAGCAAACTGCTGTTGACTGAGGAGCTAGGAAAAAAAAATTGGAGTTAACTGAAATATTTCTAAGCAAAGTATTATGAGAATTCTGAAGTTCTAAGAAACAACTGTATCTTCCAGATTGAGGTAAGCAAACTATGGCCAGCAAGCCAAATCCAGCCACCTGCCTGCTTTTGTAAGCACCGCTGTACTTTTTTGCCTACTGTCCTGCTCTTACATTACAATGGCAGAGTTCAGTATTTGTGACAGAAACCATAGAGCCTGCAAAGCCTAAAATATTTAGTATCTTGCCCTTTACATAAAGTTTGCTGACCCCTATTTTTAGATACTTGCTAGAGACGAGTGGTCTAAATAGTCATCTCAAATGAAACAATATGTGTAGAAAACATATAAATGTTCATTTAGAACATAAGATAAAATTAAAAAAAGAACATAAGATAAAATTAATAGACAGTTTTTTTCAAAACAAATATTTAATATTTTAACTGTTTTACAGGACAGAAATTTAAACAATATATATTTATTTTTGTTGACTTGATCATTTTACAAAGGTGATAAAGATACAGAAAGCAGTTCTGCACAACTAAATGAAAAACATAACATTGGAAATTTTCTTCAGCTTTCCACTTGAATGGCCGAAGATACCACACAGACTTGTGCGATGTCATCATATTCATACGTTCTCTTTAAGAATGTGTCTGTTAGTCTTAAGCCAGAGATGCTCTATTGAGAGAAAGACACAGGCTTCAATTTTCATTCATTCAGGGAAAATATGGTCATAATAAATGATTGTAAGTTAACAGTGCCCATATATTGGAATTTTTGAAAAAAGCATACTTGCAGTCCCTGTACTGAAGACAGTAGAGTAAGGGCAAGGCAGAGAGAAGAACTTGGATGCAGCTTTCCAAGCTGTCTTCCTGAAATACCACACCAGTGGATAGAATTGGTATTGCACATTTCCAAAACCAGATCCATAGTCCTTTCACTGCTAGAGAAATCAGAAAATCAGAAAAACAGGAATAAATCTTGTTCATTTCACAAAAAGGGACTGATATTTCTTCCACTATGGCCAGTAAATTTATTTTCTGGGTGTCCAGGAGAATAAAAGCCAGAAAGAGAACTATAAAGCTGTTATATCATTTTTATTTCACTTAAGATAGGATCTGGAAAATGAAAGGAGATGGCACCTTGCAGGGCTTAAAATGGCCTCAGACTGATCTGCCTATCTGGATGTTGGCTTTCTGGTTCTATTATTGAACACTGGCTCCCTGGTGCTGATCTGTTAACGGCTTTGCCATTCTTCTGGGAGATTTCCAGATATTTGTGTCTAGTCTTGTGGCTATTTCTATTAGGTATTCTATAGGAAAGAAAAAGACAACTGATTCTGGTCTAGTGCTTTTGATATTTAATCTATGTTGCTTTACCATGCAGATAACTTAGAAAATGAACCAACAAGATTTATAACATGTAAATACTATTTAGGTTTTCTCACTGTATTATTTATCATGAAAAGACTGCTTCTGCTTATAATAGACAATATCAGTTCAGCTTAAGCATGTTAAGTTTTTAAAAAATTCAATGAACATATGTATACTGCTTTTTAAAAAATAATCAAAGGCTCATAATGAAAAACAGTCTCCTACTCTACCACCATTCATGGCTACTTTCACCTTGTTTAGCTTTTTTGCCCCCTTATATAGTTGGATTCATATTTTAAAATACTTGTTTAAATTTTAATTTGATTTTTTAAGTCATATTGACTTTATGATATTCACTTTTGTATGTCTCCATCTTCCTAACAAACATTTGAAATGCCCACTATTTCAGAAACCAGGGCAGATGCACTACATGAATTTTCTCATTAATTCCACAAAAATCTAGTAAGATGTATGTATGTTTTATGTGTGTGTGTAGAGACAGGTAATAACATTTTCATAGATGAGGAAACTAACGATATAAGAAAAAAGCACTTTTAAGAAAACTTATTTGAATCACCGAAAGTTAAAATGAACACCAAAAAAGTTAAAGAAAATTTTTTTACAGCACTTTATCATTTGGTCAATAAACTGATTTGCTGTACCTGAAAAAAAAAAAAAATCTCCTAACACACCCTATATGCACAGGGTCTTTGCCCTGTGTGTGTTGTTGTTTACAGAGCTCTTATTGTGAGGAAGACACTGCATTTACAAAGCTGGGCAAAACACATCCCTTCTTTTTAATAATTCACAATCCAGTAAGGAAGAGATTAGTACTTATAGCAATACATGAGTGTCACTATAAAACTAAGTTAAAATTTGCTAGGATCGAGAAGGAATGATTATCTTTGCTTGGGAGGCTCTTGGTAGCTTCATCGAAGTAGTAAGTATTTTTATAATTTTGAAGGATAAATATTTCTTGTCTCCCTAATAGCAAAAAGTCAGAATGGATATGGAATTAAAAAGATTATATATTCACACTATGAGGGTTGGGATTCATCACTACAATACTGTCAAAATGCCCCAAATAATAATACATACCAAGTGGTAATACAATACAAGTAGTAGCAAAAGTGATAGGACTCTGATTTAATTCTAGGTTTTTCTGGTTTCAAAGTCCTGTGTTCTTTTGCTTCCCAATAGCTACATTATGCTCTTTTCTTTACTCTTAAAACCCTGTTTTCCAGTCTATGATTATCCCTTCCATTAAATTCATAGCCAATTTTTGGTTTCTTAATATTTAAGATATAGCTTAGACAAAAGTATGACTCCAAAAAATTATACCTTACTAATTTAAACCTATAATGTATTATTTCATAAGAACCTGTTACTTCATGTTTTAGTAAGCTGAAGTGTGAAGGAAGTGTAAACAATGAAAAGAACATAAACTTTGAAGTCAAATACACTTGGTTTCAAATTCTGTCCCCATCTTTTCTAGCTCTGTGAGATTGAATAGGTCATTTAACCTCTGAGTTGGCTTTGTCTTGCATAGAATGTGAATAATTAATGCCCACCTCATAGAGTGTGATGCACGAATGAAATAAAATACAGAAAATGCCTAATACGGTAGGCCCTCAAAAATATGCAATATATTGCTACCAAATGAAAAGCTTTATAGTATTCAACATTAACATCAGAGAAGGCTATCAAGAGGAAACTTGAAAAGAGACAGCATATTATAAAGATTTTAAAATTCTCTTTTAGGTAGGTGAGGAGGAAAGGGCATCCATCCACAAACACTGGCATTACCTGCAGTTTGTTATTTTACAAGTAATATGAAAAGGTTCTTCTAGGTTTACGGTATCCGGGATTGCCTCCAAAGACAACCTAACATCTCCATAACCTGGAGCCTAAGAAAACAAGCAACACAGTTAACATATGTCTATTACAAAACCTTTCAATTTTAATGAAGATACAATACCAGCACATTCACACAACAGTTGTTGGATCCCCAAGCTGATGTTCTGAGAAAATACTTCTGATTCATTCTACTGTTACCTCATCCTAACTTATTTTGCTGCTACTACCTGTGGAACAGCCCTCCAGACTTGGATTGTTTTTGTTATAATTCCCCCTTATTTAGTAGAGTTAAGATGAATCTCATAGTTAAGTAGTCAGCAAAGACATTTCAGGTGATCTGATGTTGAAGAGATGCTTTCCAGAGATTTTCTAACTCTAAATAGGCAAGGTTACAGCCTAAAGAGACAGATGAAGATCACACTGAAATAAGCCAGGAAGAAAATCATGTCTTTTCACAAGACATATAGGTGAGGATGGACTATAGAAACATCAAGGCTTGGAACATGCCATGGCAAAAAGATAACTAATTGTTACATATTAAAGTAGGCCCCGTAGGATCAGCATCTTTTTTGTTTTTTAATTATTGCCTCAAACAGTGAGAGAAAAGTAAAATTTAGGATATGTCAAAACAGGTAATATTCAGCATAAAAGGAGGATCCCGTAGCATATTCTAACAAGAATAAGAAAAGGAAGACTAGTAACTACCCCTACTCTCAGAGCAGAAATTAATTATCCAACCAATGCTTACAAGGTAACTCTAGTGGAACTTACTTTCTGAGTTTCAGATGCCTCAGATTTTTAACATCTTAAAAAAGGTATGAACTGAGTAGGTGAATGTTGTATGTCCAAGAGTTTTAGGACATTGCAAAAAAGAAAACCTTAATGTATTTGGAAGTCAGATGAGTAGTGAACATGAATTACCAAAGGAGGGAACAAATGATAGGCAGTTATTTTGTTTGGTAAAGTAAAAAAACACGTGTATTAAGGATAAATTATATTAACATTTGAACATTTTCATTCATCCCAATACCAGTTTTGTACCTAGAGATTAGTCAAATTATTAGTCTTTTCTTCTCTAGTAATATTAATGCCTTTATAGTACTGTAGTGTTTACCAACAGATGTAGGAAAATATAAGTTGTTCTAACTGCCTTTCCCCCTCCACACCAAAACCGCCACTTAAGTTTTTTCCAGACTCACCATTCTTTGAAGTTGGCTGGTCTGTAACCTTCCCCTTTCACCTAGATTTGTTTTCCATACTATATCCAATTTTCCAATTACTGTTACTCCCTTAATGATGCCTGCTTTTTCTGCAAACTCCTTCTTAGGCTTTAGGCAGTATAAGTACTGGCGTGTATCCATTGGCTGCAAATATGCTCTTGACCCAAACGTTGATACACTGAGAGAGATAGAGACAGATAGAGATGAAGTAAATTCTCAAGCATCTTTTAAAAGAAAAACCATGCCTGTGATTGTTCCTTTTGGATAAGAACTGGATGATTTACCCTCCAAAGATCTAGAATAGAAAATCAGTGGTTCAACACAAACTAAAAAATAATTATAATGAGGATTTATTTTTCTTTAATTTTTTTTCAGTTGACATGGAAAATCTTGAGGTTCTTTATAATAGATTGTAATATATTACCTAAAATATTAGATGTGTATCATATTACCTAAAATATTGGACATGTATCAATTAACTGAAAAGTACAACAGAAATCAGAACCTTAAGTATCCTGTCCCTTTTCTCTATAATTATCAAATAGTTTAGAATAAGAAGAGATACACCATTCTAAACTAAGTAATCATTTTCAAAATGAACTAAAAGATCTGACATAGAATGGAAAATTATTGTTTCCTCAGTGGAGGTGAAGGAGGCTACGAACTTTTCTGTAAGTAACCACCATAATAATATAAAAGTAATTTTCTTTTTCTTTTCTCTCTCTCTCTCCTTTTTTTTTTTTTTTTTTTTTTTTAGACAGGGTCCTGCTCTGTTGCCCTAGGTTGGAGTGCAGTGTCATGATCATAGCTCATTGCAGCCTCAAACTCTTGGGCTCAAGCGATGCTCCCACCTCAGCCTCCTGAGTAGCTGAGAGTACACATGTACACCACTATTTTCAATTTTTTTTCATTTTTTGTAGAGATGGGTCTAGCTATGCTGCCCAGGCTGGTCTTGAACTCCTGGCTTCAAGTGATCCTCCTGCCTTGGCTAAAATGCTGGGATTACAGGTGTGAGCCACTGTGCTTGGCCTAAACTTTTCATTCTTGATTAAGAAAATCAGGTACTTTCCCCAGCTATTGCCTTGTCTATTTTACTGTTAAGCCTACATTTATTCTTCCTGTTCTAAATTAGCTACAGACACATGTATTTCCTTTTCACAAAAAAATTAGGTCATCTATTCCTATGTCTACTTCTTTTGATACTGAAAGAATATTTCTTTTTCAAACTCACGCTTACCCTTACCCTAACTCCTCCACATTCCTTCTCATCCCTCAGTTTTATCATTTGCAGAATAACGATGGTAGGTTTTATATTTACCTCACTGAATTATGAGACTTAAAGAACAAGTGCTTTGAATAGTAAAACATAAAATGCAAAGGGCTAGGATCTTTATTTTTATGTGGAGGGAGGGATGAATAGGTGAATATGGGAGATTTTTAGGAAAGTCAAAAAACTATTTTATATAATATGGTAATGGTGGATACATCTCATTCATTACATATTTGTCAAACCTATAGAACATACAACATAAAATGTGAATCCTAATGTAAACTATGAACTTTAGTTAATAATCAGTATCAATAGTGGTTCATCAATTGTAACAAATGTGCTACATTAATACAAGATATAAATAATAGAAACTATGAGGGGTGGAGGGTAAATGGAAACTCTACTTTCCAAGTGATTTTTCTGTGAACCTAAAACTTCTTTAAAAAAATAAAGTCTATTAATTCAAATAAACCACTCAAGAGTAATGGATGTTAGAAAGCATGTATCTTTCAAAACAAGAAAGAACACTTCACAGTTAATATTTACCATTCTCCAGCTTGGCTGACGGAATTTAATTCTGTTACATTGTACATTATAGATGGCTCCAATGAAACTTTCTCCATAAACATAGGTGAGGTTGTAATATTCTGAATCTGGGCTTCTAGAAATACTTCATCAGTCTGAGGATATGAAAAAAATATCCACCAAAGTGTGATGGTCTTTAAAATACTTACCTCAAAAATATCTTATCTATATGAAGAAAAAATATTAACCACAAATGTGATTAGTTCATGCCTGCAAATCAAAGTTATTATAATTAATGCAAGAAAAGAAATTTTCATCCGAACATAATGAACAGGGGCAAAGTCAGGTGTTAGTCAACTGATACCTTGTCAAACAATGGATGGAGGATAACTATATTTTGTATTATCCAAAAATATTTATTTAACTGGAATTTCATTCACAAATATACTAAATCTTTTAGTAAGGCATTAACATTTAAAATGCTAAAATGTGCTTTAGCGTAATACATAGACCTATACATCTCTAATTTCAGTGTTAAGATAATCAGGTCTTCATTATATTCCAGCATACTATAACTTCAATTATCATATTACTTTAATTTACATAGTTTAGTGACCACTAGTAAATATGAATAATCTATTTTATAATCTGAAAGGATTTAACCTTTTAAATTAGAGCAAGTTTGTGAGTGGTCATTAGTGATTTCTTGCTCATTTAAAATGCGTATTTAAAGCTAACAAAAGATATTGTGTATTATACCTGATAATCTTAGAGCATTTACATTAAAGCAAAAGATATTTTGTAGCCTTAGTGATAGATTTGAAAACTGATGCTATTCTGCAATATTTCAGTCATTGGGTAACTTAAATACTTAATTTTATATAAATTTTTAATTCCCTGATTATGCTAAACTTTCTTATTTTTATGCTATTTGGTTATTATTTTCTTTGTGTAATTGAAGTATAACAGACTAACCTGGCTTATCTTTGAAACAAACATACATAAAAAATAATATATTAAGAGTATTCAAGAATTATTTTTTCAAGTTTCATAATATATATATATTATGCAGAAATAACAAACTATAACAAGAAAAATTTGGCACTTATGAGCTTTGTTAACACTAATGCCAGGAAAATAAAGATCATTTGCAAAAATATAATGATGAAGTTATAATTTAATATATTATCTAAAATAAAATAGATTCTTTAGTCTTTGTGACATGCTCATATGAAAATAGAAATACAATGATTTATTAGTTCAAAAAATAGTTACTTTTTCTCAAAAAATAATATATCCCATCAATCCATTGCTTTTTTAAAAAACCCATAGATCTACATTTCAATTTATAAAATGCAATTTTCTGCATAAATTTAAGAAGAGCTTAGGTAAAATGAAAGAAAAACAAGCAGCATAATGGAAAATCAAGTTAGTTTGAACAGTTAAAGTAATTAGACATTTAAAAAATTAAGAATTCATTGCTAAGGCAATTGGTATTATTACATATATAATGTGATATAAGCAAATGCTGCTTATTGTAAATTTGAAAATAAGATTTTAGACAATTTGGGAAAATTTCTTCTGAATAATTTTATCAAAAGGCATTGTTACCTGACCCAGACCTAAAGCTAAAAGAACTGTGCATCTGAAAATGAATTTCAATTATACAGTCTATTCAAAGAACTGAAGGATAGGATACTAGGGTATTTTAGGGTAAGATGCTGAATATCCCAAGGCTATTTTAAACAAGGTGAATATGCCTCTTTTAAAAATCACCTGAAGAAGAAACACTAAAAATGAGAATATGTTTCAGTATGACAATTTAATTTTTGATATATTTTTCCCTACAGAATAAGACAATAGATATAATACAAAAAGTACATACAAATTATATACGTCTTTCTGAAGTCACATGGGTGGTATTCACAACTAACTGGTTTTCCACTATGTTTTGTAAAGAGAGATTAATTAGGCAGAGTCCAAAAGTGGTGAGAAAAGCATATAAAATTTATAATAAAAAATCAAATTACCACAGAACTGAGGTCACTCTAATGGAAAAATAAAAAAGAAAAATTAGAAAAATCAGAGTTAAATGTTAAAGAAAAAGAATAACTTTAAAATAAAATGCATTTCTGCATTTTTTTAATTCACTAAACAAGACAGCATTAGTAAACAAGAAAGTAAATTTAGGAAGCAACATAAAGAAGTATGACAAACCATTTTTCTAAAAAGGTAAAACTGCTAAGGTTAAATGACAATGGAATAGAGAACACTATGGCTGAATACTCAAACAGGAGCAAATTGTTAAGGGCACATTTTGGGGCAGAGAGGTATATCTCACACCTTTCTAGTTCTAGAAATTCTTTACCTACATTGTAATTCTTCATAGATGACTTAAGAAGGATGTACACTGTCTTCTACATGCAGAATAGATAAGCTTCTTCTAAATTTAATAATGGGATCCTTCTTTTAAAGGAGCATTTTGGGTAACTAGAGTCCCATGGATCACACTTCACAGAATACTAGGCTAGACCACTTCAAACGATTGAGAATTTATTCTCGTCTTAGATTTCACAGTTAGCCTTTTGAAAATATGTATTTCTAAAGCTACTTACTTATCAAGGGCGGTCTCATTACCTGCTTTATCAAACGCATAGCTGGAAATCATTTTTCACCTATGTTCCCAGAGTGTAAAGTATACTTCATGATTTGGGGGGGGGGGTGGAAAGGGCTTCTATTATAGTTATATCATGTCAGTCTCCTTGAGGATGCAAGTTCCTTGGGGATTGGGAAGATGTTCAGTTTATATTTATTTCTCTTCAGTACCTGGAATGGGGCTCTGTACCCAGTGGGTGATCAAATGTTGAATCCCACCTTTTAATCTCACTAGTTGTCTTGCAAGGCTTTTTTAGCTTAGAAGACTACTGCAAAGCTTTTCATGAACTTGTTTTCCTTTAGATGATTCATGTATTATTAGGATTAATAAAAGCAGCATCAAAAAATTATGTTTGAGATAGATGTGGGCCTAATAACAGAAATTGTACAAGGACTATATAACACAGAATAATACGCATCACCTACTGATATTGATGTGGTTTACTAAACTGCAATCTACCTGAAATTCTTAGTTGGGGTCAAGAGAATCTGCGTCATGCTGCCAGCAGAACAGTATTTGTTCGCTCAATAGGTAATATGAAGTATCTTAGAGATCCTAAATGCTTTTTTTTGAGACAGAGTCTCACTCTGTTGCCCAGGCTATGGTGCCATGGCGTCAGCCTAGCTCACAGCAATGTCAAACTCCTGGGCTCAAGTGATCCTCCTGCCTCAGCCTCTTGAGTAGCTGGGACTACAGACATGTGCCACCATGCCCAGCTAATTTTTTCTATATATTTTTAGTTGTCCAGCTAATTTCCTTCTATTTTTTTTTTTAGTAGAGATGGGGTCTCGCTTTTGCTCAGGCTGGTCTTGAACTCCTGAGCTCAAATGATCCTCCTGCCTCGGCCTCCCAGAGTGCTAGGATAACAGGCGTGAGCCACCGCACCCGGCCCTAAATGCTTTTTGTTCACTCCTGGTTTTTAAAGAGATATCTATTTTCAAAAGTCAGAATTCTAAAATTTTTTGACTGAAGTCTGTTGGCAAAGTTTAAAGATTATGTTTACATATAATGTTAACTGAAAAAGGCAGCAAACAAAATTGTCATGATTATAAAAACAGAATATTACATATAAATGAATAAAGACTGTAAGAGAATATGGATCAATGAGAAAGAAACCAATTTCATGTTGGTATGATAGAACTGTGGATTTTTAAAATTTATGGGGAACATGTCACTTCTATAACATTTATGGAATATCTAGCAACTTAAAAAACCATTTGCAAATCACTCTGAATACTTGTGTTATAAAACTACTTGACAAGTATCTTAATGTATTACCACATTTTTAACAAAGAAAACCTAAAATAGCTTAATTTGTGCCTAAAGCCAATTATAAAAGCAAAATCCACCTATAGTCCTATTTAATTTTCTAATATATTTATTCTACCAGAATAGTTAACATTTTCTTCTCATACTGTAAATGAAAGCTATTTTCTAGCAAAATGATAAATTAGACTATTTAAAATTCACAAAGCTGAGTAGCTATAATTAATCGATAGTATGCCATAAATTACAAAAGAAGGGGGAATAAATATGTAGTATCCCAATTTACCTATCCCCCCAAAAGAACTGTCAACTCTTTAAACATCTTGTAATTTCCTTGATGAGGCTGTACCCTCCCATCAAATATGTATGCTCTTCACTGTGTACTTAATACTCCATGTACATTTGTAATCCTGTTTGCAATGCCGTCACTCCTGACATACATTCCTTTCAGATTATACTCTTGTTCCCCTTCTCTTCCATAAAGCTTCTCTGAACTACGCTAAGATCTTGTGCCCAGAGCTCCTGTAGCATATCTTTTTGTATCATTCTTGTTTCACACTCAATATATACGATTCTGGGTAGTTTTGTTATATGCATTTTTAACTTTCTCCTAATAGCTCTTTGCTGCAGGTCAGGTTCCTTAGCTTTGACATCTTAGAAATCCTAGTTGTAATACAAACTTTTTACTGAGTAAAAATATGTATCAGATTTGCCACCTGACTGTAATTTTCTGATCAGCATCAGGTTTTAGAGTAATAGAGATATAATGCTCATTTCAAAATTCTGCATTAATTTAAATTAATCACTGAGGTAGGAAACACAATTTTAGGGAGAGTCAGAGGGCCATCAAGAGATCTGATTTTTCTGCAGCTTTAGAAGCCAAGATAAAATAGAAGTTTAGAAAGGAAATCCAAGCAATAAATCCTTTCTCCGAGGGCAACTTCTATTTTATTTCTTTTATTAGGATAGAAGATAGATCATCTTGTATTCTAAAAGTTACTTCTTTCTCCCAAGGAACTTCTCAAGCCATTTTACCAAACTCAGCGACCTAAGTCTGGCTGGCACACTGACTTCTCAGGAAATAGTTTAATGTGCTGTAATTTTCTTATCAGTATTTTTCCATGTGAATATTAAACCTGTTTTGAAGAGTTAGATCTACTAATTCAACTTTTAGAGCATCCAGAACCACACTGTGAACATTCAACAAATTGCTGGTGTTAAACAGTAACAACCACCATTAAATGGAATTATAAGGCAATCATTTAAAGAAAAGGATGAAAACCTTACGAAATTAACAATGAGAATAAAAATCAAGACATTGATTCCATGTAGGTTAAAAAAGGCAGAGTAAAAGTACCTACAATGAAATGATTCACTTTTAATTTAATTTTATGCCCATTTTTCCCACAAATAAGTCATAGTCATAGCAGCAATTTACTTCAATATGATAAGGAATACATACATCTAATACATCAGATTTTTAGTCAAATAAGGTCTTAATGTTTAATCTGAAATCCCATTAAGTGCTCAACACTTACCTCTGCATTGTAAAATTTGGTTTTCACATCCAGCGGTTTGAGAACCTGGTTTAATGAAACATATCAATCAGGAGATTCTTATCATGTGACCATTTTAAAAAAATTTGTTTTAAATCACAGGGCTTGAATTTGTCAAAGCCATTTTCCAATTTTAATTCTTAAAAGACTTTTCCAATGAGTATGAGACAATCTTGCCAAAAAAAGTTCCAAATGCATTTTTTGAAAGGCTACTGTCATTTCTTGCCTGGGTGATAGTTACGTGGGTTTTTATTCCGTAACATTTGATTAAACTGAACACATACATCTTGTGCATTTTTCTATTTGTATATTACACAAAAACTGCGTACAAAAAAAGCAATTGAAACTTTTTTCCCCCAAAAGGCATGCAAATGAGTGATGCAGCAAAACAATGACAACATTTTTTTCCCTATTAATAGTACTTTTACTTACAGAGGAATGAAAACTATACATATAGCATATTTAGATCTATATTTATATAGATATATGTGGTATTTTTCTCTCCCCACCAATACACATACATGTGTTAAACCACTGGTTTTTAACTATTTTTGATGGACTTTGAAAATTGTATATTAATAGAAAATTCTACCTAAAGTTTCAGTGGTTCATGGAGTCCTTAAGGGAAGGTCCACTCACTCCAAGTCAATAATCTTTCATTTAAATTTCTTTAGAAATTTGATACCATTTACATTCACTTTATCAGACTTTACCCTTGTCTAGATTCTTGTGTTTTGCCAAATCATAAAAATAAGCTTTTTCGGGGGATAAAAACCTTCACGTTTCATTACCAAAATAATACATTGACAATCACAATCTCTGCTTTTATTTAACTTGATTTAGTCTGACTTTAGATTACTGATCACATGACAAATCCAAAAATTATTGAGCAATTTGCTTTATTTGGAGCTTGTTTTCCCTGCAGATAAACAGGAGTAACTGTATAAATCCAGGGGGAGAAAAGGTACATGAAAATTATTTCCCACTGTCATATTCAATACCTGAAATTTGAAGAATTTTCTAAAATACATTTTTTCTCCACCCTGAGTTGTATAACTCACGGCACACACCAAGCTGAAAAAGAAAGACGTCTTAATGATTCTGAATCATTTTCAATTTTATTTCTTAATAATAATTCTAATACACCTGAATTCTAACACATTTGGAAAACACTTGTATCAATGATGTCAAAGTGCGGACAAATTAAAGCAGAAAAAAAATGTTCTAGCAGATATGGATATAACTATATAAACAAGAAAGCTCTGATTAGTAAAATGAGATATAGCACTTTTGATTCAGAAAGTTGGAGGCCGGGCGCAGTAGCTCACGCCTGTAATCCTAGCACTCTGGGAGGCCGAGGTGGGCGGATCACTCAAGGTCAGGAGTTCAAAACCAGCCTGAGCAAGAGCGAGACCCATCTCTACTAAAAATAGAAATTATCTGGAGACCCATCTCTACTAAAAATAGAAATTATCTGGACAACTAAAAATATATATATGAAAAATTAGCCAGGCATGGTGGCGCACGCCTGTAGTCCTAGCTACTTGGGAGGCTGAGGCAGGAGGATCGCTTGAGCCCAGGAGGAGTTTCAGGTTGCTGCGAGCTAGGCTGCCACCATGGCACTAACTCTAGCCTGGACAACAGAGTGAGACTCTGTCTCAAAAAAAAAAAGGGAAAGTTGGAAAGTTTTTCTCTGAAAAGTGAAATATATTCCAAAATAAATTTCACAATAACCAAATAGTTGAATGTAAAAAATAAGTTCATGTAAAGTAGAAAAAAAACATGAATTTTTTATAAAGTCCAGAACAGACTTAATATAATGCAATGGAAAAGAAATGACTGTTACATAAAAATTTTTTAATTACATATATCAAAAACTAAAACAACTAAAAAGAATACCACAAACTAGGATGAAATAGTTGTAACAATATGAGAAAATGATTAGATGGTAATATACACAAGGTTCTTGTAAGTCAATAAACATCAATATCCTACTCAAAACATAAGAAAAAGAATACTTAAATAAATCACAGTACCATAACTGGCTAACAAAAATGGGAAATGTTCAGTCTCATAAGTAGTGAAATTAAATAGAAGAGTTTTCCATTTATCAAGATTTGGCAAACTGTTAGAACTGATAAGTAAAGTTGCATGATACAAAATCAACATACAAAAATCAGTAGCATTTCTATACACCAACAGCAAACAATCAGAAAAAGAACTCAAGTAAGCAATTCAGTGGCCAGGCCTGGTGGCTCACACCTGTAATCCTAGTACTCTGTAAAGCTGTGGTGGGAGGACTTTTCAAGGTCAGGAGTTCTAGACCAGTCTGAGCAAGAGCCAGACCATGTCTCAACTAAAAATAGAAAAATTAGCTGGGCACCTTGGTGCACTCCTGTAGTCCCAGCTACTCAGGAGGCTGAGGCAAGAGAATCAATTGAGCCCAGGAGTTTGAGGTTGCTGTGAGCTAGGTTGATGCTACAGTACTCTAGCCCATAAACTCTGTCTTAAAACAAACAAAAACAAAAAAACTTCCTGGGCTCAAGTTATCCTCCTGCCTCAGCCTCCCAAACAGCTATAGGACTCACAGGCATGTGCCACCACACCCAGCTAATTATTTTTATTTTTGTAGAGATAGGGTCTCACTGTGTTGGCCATGCTAGTCTTGAACTCCAGGACTCAAGTGATCCTCCTGCCATGGCCTCCCAAAGTGCTGGGATTATAGGCATGAGCTACCACACCTGGCCAGATTTGAATTTTATGTCTTCTTAACTAGCTATTTAATTATACAAGTCTCATTTTCTGTAAAATGGGGATTTTACACATTTATTATCATTTAAATAAATTCAATTTCAACAAATATTGACCTCTCTTCTCTGCTCAATCTTGGAGAAATAGCAGAACCTCATGCACCTTACACTTTAATGAGGAAGGCAGGCAGGCACTCAATAAATAATTTTAAGTATAAAAGACATTTTAAAAATGGCAAGTTGTGGGTGCTACAGGATACCCACAAAGGGGGATTTAATCTAGTCTAGGAGGTTAGGAAAACCTCTTTGAGGAAGTCATGCTGAATGTGAGATAAGGAAGAGAAGTGTTAGTAAACTAAACAAAATGCCATAGGCATTTCTTTGTAAAGAAAGAACACATTTCAACCCATGGAGTTTGGAGGTAAAAGAAGTCCAATATGACTGCAGTGTAGAGAGGAAGGGAAGGATATTAAAGGTGAGAATTATAATGGTTGGTAAGGATTCGGCTGTGGATAGCTTTGTAAAACATATACAAAGTGAGAACTTCCTAAGGGTAATGGGACTTATATAAGATCACATAATTAATAAGTCATGAAGCTGAAATTTGAACTCCAGGAAATCTGACTCCAAAGCTCATACCAATCACAGAATATATATTAAAAAGTGCCTACAACAGACCTTGTTACTGAAATCAACTGATTAAATAATAGCTAATATTATATACTCTAATGGGCATAAAGAAGAGACGCAAAAGTGGTGATGGAAGTGGAGATGAAGAAGAGGTAAGTAAGAAATATTCAGCAGAACTAACAGGATTCTGTGAATTGACTGCATGGGGATCCTAAAGGAGATGAAAAAGTCTAGAATTACTTCAGATGGCTAAAATTTCCATATTTGCCCCTCAGACTGAAAGAAAAATAGAGCACTCACATATATAGGCCAGGAATACAGAATTTGAGATTTTTTTTTCACTGTCTTATTTTGGTTCTGTATTTCTGAGTTCTCAGGATAGACTGTATATACTCAGTTAAATACAAAACTGAAAAACTGAATTTAAAAATAAATACTATGAACAGTAGTTGCTAACATTTCAAAATATGATAAATGTATTTTCAGACAGATTACTACCTGGGTTTTAAACATCTGTACGGTTTATCATGTTTTAGAGAAGACTGTACATGCAAAAATGGAGCTAGAGATAAATGATGATAAATTAGTTTTTCTTCCTACAAAACAGACATTTTGTTTAAAGTTTGTTTCTGGAAAGCATGTAAAGATGAAACATAACATTTCTTTTGAAGTAGGTTCCTATGATTTATGATAAGTGAAAAGAGAGCAACAATTTCAAATGAAGGAATATATAAGTAAAAGCCTTTGAGAACTAGTAAAATTAATCCTTACATGTGTGTTCCAATTTCCTTTACTTCATGGTGTATGACATCATCGATACAGCAATCGGGTTTAAGTTCAGCCACTGCAGCATTGGAGGCTGAAAGATTTAAACGCTGAGAACTTGTCTGAAGATCAGCCTTGAAAGAAAGAGGTAAAAAACAAAATCCAAATGAGATTCATTACCTACAGGGTGGGTCTGGATGGGTATAGGCGGAAAGAATAGGAGAATAGGAACAAGGAAGGAGGGATGAAGAGGGAGCAACACTTCTCTGTGTAAACCTTTCTTTATAGCTCTGATGCTTCAAAAACCATGGCAACAGTATACACACACACACACACACACCCGAAAAATAAAGAATAAAATCAAGGAGGAAGTGGGGAGAATCCAAAATGGAATACAAATAGTAACAAAAGAACCTAACCAATTGCAAATGAAGAATAAAACCACGCTAAGAGGGAGGGAAGGGGGAAAAAAGAACTCACCTAAGTAAGTTTGGAAAATAAAACCTTGACTGTAGTCTAAGGCTAAAGACAAAAAGAATGGTACACAAATGTACCCTAGCTAGTACATGTGTTTTTTCACAGGGGTATGGGGTAGCAATCCTGAAACTATTTTATGTGTACACTAGGAGTAAACAAAACAATGAATATATTATGGATAACAAGAAATAGGTTTCTTACTTTCAGAGAAGAAAGGTACAAATAAGGAAAGGTGGAAGGCTGCAATGAAGCCTTTGGTGTTGAACTGGGAGGTGAGGCATGAGTATGAACATATGGTTTGTAAACATATACACAGATGGACTTTACCAAAACAAATCATTCAAAACAATAAAGTTAGATGTTAAAGACCAATTGATTTATATAAGAACTAGAGAACATTGAAGTTACCAACTAAGAAAGTACTACTTTCTCTAAAGTAGCACTTTTGCCCCACCCAGTTACTATTATATTCCCCTTTTAATTTCCTTTTGAACATTTATCACTCTACTTGTCATCAACAGCACCTTCCCTTATCTCAGTTACTTTACTTTACATTCAACTTTTACTTCCTTTGTAACATTTATCACAATCTATAATTACCTTATTTATGATTTTGTTTACCTGTTTCTTTCTGTCTCCCCTACCAGAAATGTCTATGGAGGCAGGAACCTCTTGTCTTCTCTTGCTCACCACTATAGCACGGTGCCTGGCACATAGTAGGCAATTAATATATATTTGTTGAATACTGAATGAATGAAGTTATGATAAAACTTCAAGGCAAATGTCAAGAAAAAAGCAAAGATCACATTAGGTCATGGGGATTAATGGAGATTTTTACATAAGAGCTAGGATTCCTTCTTTTAAGTTTTTGTTTCTTTTAAAAAAACAGTTCTGCAGTTAATTCTAATCTAACATTCTTAATACTAGTCACTTAAAGTAGGATATTTATTAGTGCTGTCTGTTTTATTGCTATATTCATTTATAAAATAATAGTAGCTCACATTTATTGGGTACCTACTATGTGCAAGGCCCTGTTTTAAGCACATTACTCATTTATTTCCCATAATCCTGAAGTAGTAGTATTATCCCTATTTTCCAGACAGTGAAACCAATGCACAGAAAAGTAACAACTTTCCAAAGTTTACATGACTAATCAGTAATGAAGCTGAGATTCAAACTTTCTTAAACATTTTTGAAATTAGAGAATGGTGGTGGGGGGAGAAATACTAGTTTTCTGTCCAATATGTTTTCCTATGTTTTCTTATGTGTTGTTTTAATCATAACTGCAGTTTTTGGATGAGTAGGATTTGACTAGGCAGAGAGGAAAGAGGGGAGGAGGAATCATTCCAAATAAGTTGAACAAAGCCAGCGAAACATGTGTGAAAGCTCAAGGTGTCTTCAGAGGCCATCGAGAATGATAGTTAAGGGCCAGGCACAGTAGCTCACACCTGTAATACCAGCACTTTGGGAGGCTGAGGTGGAAGGATCACTTGAGCCCAGGAGACCAAGACCAGCCTGAGCAACATGGTGTGATCACGTCTCTTCAAAAACTAAAAACATTAGCTGGACATGGTGCTGCATGTCTATCGTCCCAGCTACTTGGGAGGCTGAAGCAGGAAGACAGAGCCCATGCATTCAAGGTTACAGTGAACTATGATTGTGCTATTCCACTCCAGCCTGGCAACACAGTTAAGACCCTGTCTCTTAAAAAAAAAAAAAGAGGTATAGTTAAGGAGTTCATGTTTACAAACAGGGAAAAAATACCTAAAAACATCTAGAATAAGCTTCAAGAGAACAATGAAACATTGTCTATTTTGTTTCCTGCCATAACCCTAGTATCTAGAATCATGTCTGGCATATATATTTGTTGAATGAATGAGTGAATGACTAGTTTAGACCATTGGTTCTCAAAGTATGGTTCCCAGACTAACAGAATCAGTACTACCTAGGAACATGTTAGAAAAGGAAGTTCTTGGGCACCATTCTAGATCAAATGAAGCAGAAATTCTGGGGATGGGGCCCAGAAATCAGTGTTTCAACAAGGCTTCCAGATGATTTTGATGCCTTCTAAAGTTTAAGAACCATTAGTATAGACCATAAAAGTTATTTGCTATCTTTATTTATGGCACAGCAATTATACTGTTTTTTGTTTATAGAACACTTTTTTTTTTGGTAGCACGTTAAAGTTTTCAGACATACTGCTGAGATTTTTTTTAAATTAAAAAACAAACAAAAAACTTGTGGTTTCCAGTTAAACATGGTAGATTATATGAGCATTTGCATTCTCAAAGACAATACTAAGATGACAGCGAAGGAATAAAGAAAGCTCAAACCCACAATATTTTTTCCAAAATTCAAAGAGCTATAAAAAAGTAAAGTTTTGAGGGCAGAATTCTGGGTAGCTGAAGTATAATGTGAATCTCCCAAGATATCTTCAGAAAAATAAAAATAGAACAAATGCAACTATACAAAACCTCACATTAATGTAAGGCAGCAAATGTCCAAACTTAAAATTGTAGGTAAGCAGACAATACCGGATTCATGCTCTTGTCATATTTCTTGTAAAGAAATTCAGGAAAAAATGAGCTGAAGTGAGAAGTGAGTGCCAGACCTAAGAATGCTCTAAGCCACTGACAGAAAGACAAAGTCCATCCCAAGTGTGAAAATACTTAGAAAGTCTATAACTAGAAGTTGAAAGCACAGTATACAAGAAAGGGACTGAACAGTATGTTTGATTGTGAAGAGGCAGTCTTGTAAAGATAGTACAATAGGGGAAGGAGAAGAGAGTTTTTCAGAAAGACAGACCCCTTTTGGAAACTGCAATAATGGGGAAAAGAAGGAAGAGGGAAAAATTTATGATGCTACATTTCAAAAGAAAAGAGAAAAACTGAAAATCATATACGTTTCTTCCTCCACCACTTTTCCTCCTTCTCAAAGGCCACCCAGTAAAAAAACCCATACTTTGTTCACACTGCCAAAGCATCCCAAGCTGCATTTCACAAAATGCAAAGCCACCAACAATCTTCATTTATATAAACACTATAAGAAAGAGCTATAAAATACTATAAAACTCAGAAGAGAAATA
>CAUYRT010066191.1:0-32527 GCA_963574885.1 Lepilemur ruficaudatus
AAAAGAATATAGAGAAATGACCTACAAACCTATGAAAAAATGCTTAACATCACTAATCATCAGAGAAATGCAAATTAAAACCACAATGAGATGCTGCATTACCCCTGTCAGAATGGCCATTATTAAAAAGCAAAAAAACAACAGATGCTGGCATGAATGCAGAGAGAAAGGAATGCTTATATACTATAGATGGGACGGGCAACAGTGCAACCTCTATGGGAAACAGTATGGAGATTCCTCAAAGAAATAAATGTAGACTTACCATTTGATCCAGCAATCCCACTACTGGGTATCAACCCAAAGGAAAGGAGTCATTTTATCAAAAAGACACCTGCACTTGAATGATTACTGCAGCACAATTCACAATTGCAAAGATGTTGAATCAACCTAAATGCCCACTAATTCATGAGTGGATAAAGAAAATGTGATACACACACACACACACACACACACACACAGAGAGATATGTATATAATGGAGTACTACTCAGCCATAAAAAGGAATGAAATAATGTCTTCTGCAGCAATTTAGGCGGAATTGGAAACAATTATCCTAAGCAAAGTATCTTTCCAGGAATGGAAAAACAAACATCACATGTTCTCACCAATAAGTGGGAGCTAAACAATGAACACACATGGGTACCAACAGATATAAAGGTCATAGGAAATCAAGAAGGGGAGAGGGTAGAGGAGGGCAGAGTAAAAACTTACCTATTGGGTACAATGAACACTATTCAGATGATGGGCACACTAAAGCCCTGACTTAAGCATTATAAAAGTTATCCATGTAGCAAAAACATTTGTACTCCCTTAATATTTTGAAATAAAAAAAAACAAGAAATTGTCATTTGAAACTTTTCCCCCATATTCCAAAGGACAGTGTCATTACCCATGGTTTTGAAATATTAATAGTTGCTAAGGATTGGTTATAGAATTGATTGCTGCCCACGGATGGACAGCACCTTTCAGTAATTTTGGCTTTGATAAGTTCAAAGAAATGGAGTCAAACTCCAGTGAAAGATAGGGAAGAAACTAGGATGATTTCTGGGCGCTCATTTCAACTACTTTGTACAGGTACTGCTATAATACTTCCCTGTAACTTAACATCAGAATCCAAATTCCCCGTATTCCAAAATAAAGAGAGAGAATTTTGGGTACATTTCTCTCAAGGAAGACAGAAGGGCGAATATATTTTTCCTTCCTTCCGTCTACCCTCCCTTTCTTCATTGGAGAGCCAAATAAAGAGCTTGTATAAAGATTTAATTAAGGTCAGAATTAAAACATGGATCCTCCTTCTGTGCCTGGGGGAAGTCAGCGCAAGTTTTTTTGACATGCAATTTCAAGGGCAGAGTGAAACCTTGTAGAGTTGGTTTTTCCTATTAATTGGGCCCTAAGTGAGGAGTCTATGTGTTTAAAGGGCTCCTCAAATGTCATTTGCATCCTCCACCTCCTCAGAAACACACTTTAAAGGAGCAATAATCCTCTCCTTGAAAAAGTAGTATTTTGAGATGTGACAGTCCTTGATTTACGACAGGACCAGAGAATTGATCCAGGAAGCCACTGGTTAGTGTCCTAAACCCATGAGGTTGGGTCAGTCCAGGCACCAAGAAACTATAATTTTCTCCTGAAATTGTGATTACTTTGAATTCCTGTAGGGATTGTATCACAATGAATACAGGTTATTTTGACATATTTGGTACTACTAAAATAACTGGACTCTGAAAATGCACAAACAAATGTGCAGAGACAGGAGAAATCTACAGTAAGAAAAAGTCAGGGCAATTCTAGATGCCCTTTTTGCTGAAGCCTACCCTGACAAAAAATTGAAGTAGTGCGTTCTCCCTGTACCTTTGCCTACGCTATTCAGAAATGGAGAATCATTTTTCCATCCAACTTCATCCCTTTAAAGCTCCACTCAAATTCCAACATCTCCATGAATACATATCTATCCCAGTTTCCAGATATCTCTTTCTTTTCTATATAACTGCAGCACCTATTATGGCTAGCACTTGTTTGACATAAATATTCAAGCATGCGTGTCTACTTTATTTGGAGTTCTAAAATTATAAGGAACCTAAAACACCAACTCCAAGTTAAGGTCCCTGGTAAAATGTCCCCATTTTACATACAAAAAGAAATCTGTTTTTTAGAGATGTTAAATAATTTGTCTAAGTCACATTGACAACTTTTTACTGAGTGTTTCTTCTCCCCAGCTACACTGAAGACTCCCAGAATGTAGAATAAAGTTTTTATCCATTCTTGGAGTTCATGTATGTCCTTATCCAATAACTTTCCCATAATAAATGTTACATAGATATATATTGACTAAAGGACTAACATTGAGATTGACATAAATTTAACCCAGTGTGACAAAAAATATCTATTAAAATATGTCATATAAAAAGTACTAAGCTAAATGAGGAAAATTATTGTTTTAACAGAGCTTCGAATCTTGCATAAGAGATAAGATGTGAGAGCTTATGCCTACCCCAGGTAAAGTTATCGATGCCTTACACAGATTCAGGATTAATCTCCACTGGGTTGTTAAGACAATTGTAGCCAAAGAATGGTATGTTATTAAAATCTCCATCTGACCTGTAGATAGACCTAGAATTACTACATTTTTGGAATGGTTTGATGTGTGCTACACAACCTCCCCCTGGTGTGTCTTCCCCATCTCTGCTTCCTCACATTGACCTTAGGATTCGTTGTAGACCTGGAGCCTTCCATGGACATAGAACCCACAATTGTTAGGCAAAGCCCTGGAAAATTATTTTCAGTCTCTACCACTTTGAGGTATGTTTGATAACAACAGAACACATTCAGTGGATTATGAACATACATGGTAAAATTTAAAGAACAAAATCCCAGTAATCGAGAGGAGATCCGAAGGCCATAATGATGAGAAGGAGCAGGCCCAGGCCCAGATCCAGGTGAGATGGGAGTGATAACAGGTAAGGATAATCCACTCTGAGGTAGAGAAAGGAAAGGTGAGAAAAGATCAGACTGGATTTTTTTAAAAAATCCATTTTGTAAAAGAAATGCCCTTAAGTGATGAAGACTGGCAAGATATATAAAAGCCAAAGGGAATGGAAAATATTTAGATAATATGGGAAATTAGACAGTAAGTTTATAAAAGAACTAATAAAAGAATTTTTAAAGGGTACTGAGGCCCCAGGTAGAGTCCTGTGTGACTTTCTCGGAGGGCTGAGGGAATGCAGCATTCTAATGAAAGCTTAAGGTCCCAGTGAGTAGGACGCAGGCTGTGAGAGGCACAAAGGGAAGACAGACAAGAGCGATGAGAAGGGATGAGGTGAGGACTAGGAAGTGCCTGAAATGAGGCCCTTGGCATAGAGGAGATGGAGGAACCTTGATGACTTAGAGGTACCATCCACATCAATGCTGATACCTCAGAGTACAGTTGCAGGGCATAGAATGTCAAAAGTCAAGGAGCCAAAATAGTGATGCCACCATGAGGAGAGACATTTATCCGCCCAAATGGAGCGTAGTCATAGAGCACAAACATCAAAGGGGGAGATGTGGCTCACTGACATTGACTATACCAAGGAGTGGAAAAGACAAAGGGAAGTAGAGTGCGCTCGGTATCGTGAGAAGCAAGAGCTTCAAGGAAAGCAGAAGAAACAGGAGAAGCCAAATTGATGTAAGGTGGAAATTACAGAGTAAAGAATACAGGAGACCTGTGTACAACAGAGGATGGATTCCAATGGGCTTAGAGAAGAGTTAGTGACTAGCAGTCCTGAGTGAGGGAAGGCACAGAAATGAGCTGGACAGGAATCAGCACAGGGAAGAGCAACAAAGTAAAGAATGACATAAAACAAATCTTCCATAGGAATTCTGGGGGAGACAAAAGCTCCACAATTCTCTACTTCGATGGGGTTGAATCCAAACAGAGGTTATTTTTCTATTGAGATAGGCACTACTTCAATCTGAGTTAAAGTGCAGCACAGAGAGTTAATAAAAGCAAAAATAATTCTTAAGCTCCATAGACAAAGAGAGATCTCAGACTTTACTTAATGTCTTCCGTAGCTAACTCCCTTTTTGGTTTTCTCTTCTGTAAATAATGGAGGCCAAGATGAGAGACTTGCAGGACATGATGTACAAGTCCAATTAAGGTTTCATTCTTAGTTCCAGCTTATTTAGAAGTGACTTTTGCTGGATCTAGATGCATACTGTCAGTTTATGTTACCCCCTAGCACAGAAATCCAGTCAGAATAAACTGTCCAGTCCGTGGCAATTCCAAGCTCTTTCTCTGAAATGCCCCTCTAACTGCGTTTCTACTATATTCATTGCTTTCATTCACTACCCTGTCATATTGGCTCTGGGTATACATTTCTTCCTCTCTCATCATTATCTTTTTAGTTCCTTTAAGATCAAAGTATACACCTCCCCTCTCTATATTATAGTATATATTCATGGTATATAGTAGGCACTCAATCAATGTTTGATGAATTCATAATTGATCATAACATATACCTATTTTCACACTAAAGGACTCTACTATTTTTGTTATTGGCACTGGAGACAATTTTTTATAGTAACAACCATAGCATAATCTAAGGCAAAGTAAACAGTGTAAATCAAGATACTTCCAAGGGTTACTGGGGGTGGGAAGGAGCATCTGTAACTCATAGTTTGGAAAATCATTATTTAAGAATGAATGAACTAGTACACAAAGCAAGCCAGCCACGAACCAACCAACCAACAATCAGCTATTCACCCATGTACTACAGTCTACATTGCGAGAACATAACATGAACTGGAGAAGTGTTCACAGTCTCCCGGTTCTCTTAACTTCAGGAAATCTGTACCCTGATGAAGGCAAGATAATACATTTAATAGCACAGAAAAAAAATGGAAAACAGTATATTAAACTGTATGAAAATTTCTAGTAGAGAAACATGAGTAACTATTCTTGTGACCAGGAAAGACTTGAAAGTGACTTCTGAAGGACATGCAATATTTGAAAAGGTAGAGAACGAAGTGACAGGCATTACCAGCTTTGGGACGAATGTGAAGATGGGTGAGCCTGACACAACAGTGGGACAGTGAGGAGACCAGCCTAGGAGGGTGAAGGCGAGAAATGGGAAATAACACTGGCTTTGTGTGACCAGAGAGTATTATCAAGAATACTCAAGATATTAGGGATAAGAACTTAGATTTGTCATGGTAGGAAAAATAGGCATTTTATTTAATATCATTGTAAATTTATTCTGATTTTAACATGTCATTAAAATATAGAAGTAGAATCCAAGCTACTTCCATAAATGATAAATTATTAAGTATAGTATGAAGTAAGAGATTCCCCCCTATATTATTCATTTTGTCCACTGATATGTAAATGTCGACTGTTCTCCTATAACAACCAACCTCAAGGTAATGTTCTCATGCAACAGTTTGACTGGGTCAAGTAGATGACACGAAAGCCATTTTAGGATCCAAGGACAATACTTGTCATCTTTAGCTCAAAGAGGTGCAATAATACCAGAAGAAAAGTCCCTGGGCTGACTCCATCCTGCACTGTCCTTTGCAAAATATTTGCTCTCTCCAATGTGGGACTGATGCAGAGTGACTTGGTATATGGGTGTGGTATCCTGAGGATTGGGAAAGACCAACACACTGGAGAAGGAAGGAGGGTGACTTTATAGTCAGAGATTCACAAGGCATAGCTCAAAAGCATCGGGTACTTAGGCTACTACTCTCATTGCTTATTTTTCAGTTCACATAGACAAGTCATGGGCTGGTATCGCCATCTCTTTTCTCTGAGAAAGATGAGTCCCCCTGATGGCAAAGAAGGACAGATGTGTGGCTGGCCTATATGGGAATGGTAGGACATAGACAGTGGCTGTTACATCTGCAGATGATGCTGGCTCAAGTACGTAGGGGCAACAGGGAGTTTCTGGCAGCTCCAGAGAACTGCCAGAAACTGGTACTAAGAGGTGAGGATAAGTTATACCTTAGGCCAAGAAAATCCTATGAGAAAAGAACCAGTAGTTAGGAAGACTGAATGGTATGAGGCATAAAGTTAAAAAACAAGTATAGCAGGTAAAATGATAATCTATTAATATTACTTGACATTGAGAAGAACAAAAAATAGATACAAAAAACTTTGTGGTAGGAATAACAACCAAAAAAAGGAATCAAGATAGAAGAAGAGGCAAAGGAATGTTTCGATCAGAAGCACTTACCAAGGACTTGCCTTTATAAGTATTAGACCTTTGAGTAGTGCCCTAAGGCAGTCTGGTCATCTATCACGAACTGTTAAATTAGATTAAGTTGAGGAGATTCCTCAAGGTGAATAGGAATCTTAGAGAGTTAGGGAGAATAGAAATAGAGAGAAAGAATCCAAGGGGAGCCCTGCAGGAAATCACACTTGTTATCTCCTCCTTATCCTTAATCTCAATAACTGACAATCAGAAAAGAAACGATCCATATCACATAAGTGGGTCAGTGTTCACTTGTTCCAGTGACAGGTTTATTGGTTTTATTTTGGTAATAGTTCAATAAGCAGGATGTGGTAGGAAGGTCCATGTAAATAAATAAATAAATAAAATTCCTACAAAACATATGTGGTCACCATCACTGTAGAATTCACATATTTTGAAAAGAGCACAAAAACCAGGCTATTTACATATACAGGAAGGGTTAATTTTTGAATCATGTTATAAGATATTACAGTCTATTGCTGAAACAGTAATTTCATCATCAAACTGCTTGGCATCTTGCAGCATTCATCAGGATATAGTAGTGAGAATACCACTAGCAACAATAAAGTATTATCATTCCATACTCCTAAATTGAGAGGGAGGATTGAAAGAAGTTAATATTTTTTGAGCACCTACTGTGTGTCAGGCACTTTACATAAATAACATTATGTAATCTTGACAGTCAAACTGAGTGTCAAGATTAGTATACTGATTTTACATGTGAGTAAATGGAATCTCAGATGGATGTAGTTATCTTGCTCAAAGTTCTGCACTTTACCAAGTAACAGAGGCAAGAATAAAAAATAAGCATATCTGGCTTCAAAGATTGTTCTTTTTTTAAAATCTATTCCACACACCCTTCCTAAGAAAACTTAGAGTGAGTGTGTAATGCCAATCTTATTAATCCTTTGGTCTCGGCACTAAATATATAAGAGAATCTTCTTAATATCTGGGCCAATACCAATTTCATTCCTCTGGACAGAAAACAGAATCAAAAAAACAAACAAAAAAACCCAAAATTCAACTAAATAAAACAAAAGGTGAGAATTTTCAACACATACAAGATGGGATTCTATTTTAATTTCTCAGTTATCATGTTCAAAACATCAAGGTCATTATTTCTGATAAATTTCCATTTTTTTATAGACGAACTTGAGTGTGACTCACAGTAGAGTCTTTGGGAAATTTGCCCATTTTAATCAATGCAGCAATAAGAGTGAAAAGGAAAGAGGAAATGATCAAGATGGATATGTCAGTGATTAAATTAGGTTTGACCCTCAAACTGAGAATGAGCCAGCCTGATGAAAGACTGTTTGTACTACCTTTGAACTACTAAAAAATTTCAGGCAACCCCACTCCATTATATGGCAGAAACTTTCAGACCAATCCAGTACCAGTAACATACATTTCGAATTCTTTCCAGATATACATTATTTAGGTGGAACTATTTTTAAATGATATGTAACCAAAAAATCTAAGAAGGAAGTAAACCAATACAGAAATTAAAGGCAGCTTCAGAAGAAACCATAGAAGAGCATGCAATTTTAACATTGCAGCAAATAGAATATTCTTTTCCTGATCCCCAGTTGCATTGCGATGGTCATTTTGTAAATCATTTTTAATTGTCTTATTAAGCAGCTTAGAGAGCAGCAATCAAAAGCGTGTGGCGTTGTGAGACCTGGCATAGCCATCAGGCACGGATCAACAGTCAGGATAATAGAAGATGCAGAATTATATAACCAGTTATAGTCAGCAGGGAAGGTGGTTTGGAGAGAAAGTGGTCCATGGTTTGTTCTGAAGAGATGCTGATCTCAGACAATATGAAATCTGACATTACGGTTCCAGGGAATGAAGACTCCACCCCATACATGCACACACATCAGTCATGTGCAGTCTAATGACTGCACTGGGAAAAGCCAACTGTCAAAAGTAGTCATTTCCTTTCAAGGAGAAATTTCTCATGCAGTGTTCTGAATCATGACATAAAGGCTATTAGCACAACAGGGCCTAAAGGTTCGTTGGGTGTGTGTGTGTGTGTGTGTGTGTGCGTGCGTGTGTGTGGAAATTCCCCTTAACTGGATCATGAAGTTGGATTCTTGCTTTGATGAGAACATGTTAAAACATATGAGAGAGGAATCTTTTCTTTTAGACAAAATGCAACTGTAATTTCATGAAGACAATTTTCCCAGGTGAATGCACTATGTCACAACTCTGTGACTCACAGTCATGACACCTCTAGACCCAAAATAAATTAAAGATCCCTTCTCATTCCTCTATAGACTTAATTGTCTTACACTACCCTAAAGCATCCTAGGGAAAAGCAGCCAACTTCTGAATTAATTATTATGCCATTTCAGACAGTAACAAGAACCAACAGCCTGTGGTCATCAGAAGAGAGGCTGGGAAAACACAGGCAGCCCTCCTAACTGAGAGAGCCAATGAAATATGTTATCTTCGTAGACCATCTCTTACTAGGAAATAACCATTTTAAACTCAACCACTAAGAGTTTGGCCAAAAATGAGGAATGGTCAAAAAAAGAATTCATATGATTAATGGAAATGTACTTGTGAACATGTTAAGAGAATTTTGATACAATATTAATGGGGAAATATATGTCATCTCCAGGATTTATAGTTTCCAAATTATTTGCTGGAATATAAATACCACATAGTTTTCCACTTTTTCCTCTTGATTTTCTAGCCATAGGCAAAAATATTTTAAGTCTATTTTCATATGCATCTGGCCTTGTCCAGAAAAAGAAACCACAAAATTTCTATATGGACACCGTTGGTCAAATGTGGTGACAGTCTTAGAAAACTCATAATGACTATGTATTCTTCTGAACAATGACCCATTAATTTCTCTTAGCGATAGATTTTGAAATAAGTTTAATCAGTGATATGGTATAAATGATCTCATTTAGGGGAAACAGGCATGAAAAAAGGGAAAAGTATGAAAAGAATTTTCCATATTTCTATAAGGAGTAGCCTCTTTCCCTAAATATTCCTCTGTAGGGTGAATCATGAGTGTAGCATTTCAGAAATATTTTGGTAAAATATCTCAGAAGTTTCTCCATGGAAATTATGGTGATTTGGTAAGTGGCGAGAGCATATAACTTTCCCCAAAGAGATTAAATTAAATAAAGTAAAAAAGATGATGTAGCCAAAGACATAAATGAGACTGATTAAATATTTGCCTTTAGAATGAAAATGGAAGAAATAAAGAAAGATATGTGCAAGCATAAATGTCACTTAGTTTTATGGTTAGGATTTACCCATATTTTGCTTGAGCATCCAGGAGGACACCAGTTTGTTAGCTATAGGATACAGCATCCTTGACCTTGGTCTTGCTTTATCAGAGGTGTATATCTATGCTAAAGAGTCCAAGGATATGTACCTAGAGCAGACATATAAATTACAGTTGAGAGAAGTATCCTAAGAAGAAGAAGTGATTAGTGACAGGTATAAAGAGTGATGTAAGGCACTATTCAGAAAATTTATTCATAAGTTTACTAACAAGAAGACCAGAAAAAATGGTAAGTAAAGAGCTAAACAGTTCAGGGTAAGGTGTTCAGGACAAGGCTCAGAACAATGTGTAGGTTCAGAAGGAATATTTCATGTAGTCTTGGCTAAGTGAGTCCAGCATGGATTAACAGTTTAAAAGAATCCCACAGGGGACCATACAAAGAATACAATATTATTATTGTTTGTGGTATCATTTTTATTATAACAATTATTTTTAGATAAAAGTTACTTTTATAAAGGGTAGGAAAGGGGCATGATTTTATCCTCATTGCACCATTTCGTGCAGTTCATTAAATGAAAGAAATTGATTCAGCAGGGCTAATTTTGTAATTAAAAAGCTTATCATGGTTTTCTGTAATGAGTTAAGTAAGCAGACAGTAATTCAGTTACAATATTTACAAAGCTTATAGCAGGGGACGTTTGTTTACTAAATTAAATAATATGGGGGAGTGAGGAAGAGATAATTTAAAATGAGGGTGAACAGAGTGTACCAAGGACAAGAAGGAATTCAGACTTGGCAGGTCATCACTTCACTGCATTTTTTATGCTGCTACCAGGACAGGAATTTAGTTATTTGCATCTCCTTTGGGAGAGAAGACACTGTGGCCAGTGACTTCATTAGACTGTGGTTCCATTAAGAATTCTGATTTTTCTCTCCTGAGAGAGAAGGCAAATAATCTATTTGAAACTAAAAGCCACCACATTTTCCTTTTTCACAAAAGGATTTCTTTCTTACAATTCCAAAGAGTTTCCTAGAAAAGCAATATTCACTCATTCTTGTTTTTTAACCCAACATCAAGTCAGAAGTTATATATTCACCTATTCTTGAAGAGGAGCACATTTATTGTTTCATAGAGCAGAGGACCAAAGAGGGAAGAGTGAGTTTAAATAGTTAAAAGCCTACCCTGCCTCTGTGGAGGTCCACTATAGTTGCTCAAATGGCAGTCTCTGGAAGTCCCGATAAGTATACTTTTGCAAAAGATGTCAAAGTAACTCTAAGGTCCACCAACGATCAGGATTTCTGTTTGAAATGTTCTTCTAAAAGTGAAAGCCACACAGACCCATATTACTAAATTACTAAATTTAAATGCTGACTCAGAGTCAATTCACAGAGATACAAAGAAAGAAAGATACAGACACAGATGCAGAGAAAGGAAGAGAAGAAAATGGAAAAGATGAGAAGGAGGGAGGATGGGAGGGACGGAGGAGAGGAGGGATAAAAGAAGAGGAGGAAAGAGGAAAAAAGAGAAGAGGGGCAAAGAGAGATGAGGAGAGGCAGCTGGATAGAAGAGTGGAGGGAAGAGGAGGAGAGGAGCCACAGCCTCAGTACCACAGCACATGGCTTTACCATTAGATTTGGTAATTCAAGTAATGATCAGGCCCAACTCTACTTGACTTAAAAAACAGGCAAACTCATTGCCTCAGGTAATGTAGCTATAGGTAGAAGGACTATTCATATGCCCTCTGAAAGTTAGTGCCTTGAGATAAACCCCAGGGCTCTAATTTTATAGCTGAGCCTGCAACTTAGATGTCTTTGGACTTGGAACATCTGGGCTTATGGCACTTGTGTTTACTTTACCACTTGTTTCTACTCTTATTTTGCTAAACTCCATGGGATCTCATTATCTCAGTGCCTTTATTACTAAAATCAGTGCAGGTCCCAGTCACTTTCCTTGGCACCAAGTGTCTACCCTCATTAAACTTAAGAGATTCAGGACCACGGACAGCTCCCTGCCTCCCAAAGCAAACGTGTACAGACAAGAGGTTTGGTTCTGCCATTTTAATCACATATAAAGTGCATCATAAAACAAAGCAAATATTTGTTCAACTGAGAGATTTTCAGCAGTAAGTGAATGGTATGACCCACATCCTGGGAACTTAAAAGATATTTCAGAACACATATTGCATATGCTTTACCACACATCCAGCCACATCTGCCCTTTCGTTCAATCTTTCAAAGTGCAACTTTGTTAAAAATCAATTCAAATAATCACTGTGTATCAAAGATAGACCCTGTCAGGATATTTCTGCCCAATGATCTACATTGGAAAATGCTGATTGAAGCAATCAGATGTCAAATATCTCTTACCTTCAGAATAATGTCAACAGAGCCAAATTCTCTTAAGTTCTAGAATGCAGAAGTTTCTAGAGTCTGAGATTAAGAAGTATATGTAAATTTTCCCAATATCAACTTCACAAATATTTTTTGAATATCTATTACATTAGATGTCATAGCTGAATAGGAATATGCCTCCAAGGAAAACAGTTTTGAGAAATGCTATACTTAGCTTTCTTTGATCCCCTATCTCCAAAGCAAATTATGGTGTTATTTAAAATAGGAAAGTGAATCTCTAGAAATAGAAATCCAAGTCTAATACATGAAAAGGAGGAATAAGGATCTTACATTGAGTTAGCATTCCAAGTTATAGGGCTTAAAATTGAATGCTAAGACAGTCCCCTTAGCAATACACATAAGTGCCGACCCCTGGCATTATTACCCATAGGTTTCCTTCCTATAGATCCACTGCAATATGTTAATGAGTACATCAGCTATTTCCATAAACAAGTTAGATAGATACTATAAAAAATAGTTAGTCATCTCTGGTTAGAGAGTGGTCACGACCTTTTTCAAGAAGCTCTTCCATACCATTGTCTACTTTCTTTCTTTTGCTGCACCAGCCTACCGCCATGTGCCATCTGTCAGCTTCTGCCTACAACACATGAAGCCTCTTAAGTATCTGAGTATCATTTTAGATCCTATTTTTTCAGGTTAAAAGCAGTAAATTGCAGATGGCAAGTTTTTTTTTTCCTTAAGATTACTGAGAGCTGGGGTAATTTTGTCATGAGTCACATTAAAAAAGGAACAAGTGATGTTATACAGCACCTACTCAACATGAACATGTGCAAAGAACAGCTATCCACCCAGCCATCCATTCAACAAAGGAGGGAAGGGATTTGCTTTGCTTTATGGTGACAGAATTTTGAGGAGAATGTGTGTAGTTAAATGTGCTCTGTGAGCACAATCACACAATGTGTGAGGATGCTCGTGAATAAAGCATTAAAACTGATGGGGTACCTACAATGTACAAATTATGATAGGCGCTACATAGAATGGATTAATTTCTAAAGTGGGGGGCATAACCCAAGTCAGAGAAAGGGCCAAAAACATGATGGCCGTGCGAATTTGACTCACAGACTAAGATTAAGAATTTGTATAAAGAGTTTTTATCTTTCTTCTCATATATTCATTTCAAAGTTCTGGCCTTTAAAATCCCAGCTTCATCCTAACTGTTGAAATACCTTTCATTCTTTCAAAGGAGGCTGTTTTGTAAGCACTTTCAAGGAAGTAGTATTGCAATAATTTACGGCTAAGGAGGAAAAGCTTGTGATGATACTGGAGGCCAGGAAAGGGAAGAGGTTGCCTCAATTTCTTTTAACCAACTGTGAAAATTTCCTTTAAGCAATTTCATTCCAATGAGTATTAGCACGACCTGAAGAGAGCTCAGTAGATAATACTTGTAGTTCCTTGAGTCATTATATCCTATAATCCGTATCTTTTAAAGGGATTTTATTTTGAAATCCCCAGTAGATGACATTTCAACATTTCTGCAGCCTTACACTCTCCAAACCACTTAAAATTACTCATGGGTGATTCCTCACACTGGAGTAAAGCTATATCCTCAATTTCCATTTTAAGTTTTAAAACATACCATAAGACATATTTGTGGATGGATATATTAATACATAACTATTTAATCATACTCCTGTCCTAAAAGCTGGGCACTGATAAAGGATAAATCCATTTACTAAGTGATGTCTTATACAGTAGGTAGCTGAAACAAGTAAATTTTAAAAAATACTAACATCAAATCAAATCTTCCGACGAATATTTCTTTGTTTGAGTTGCAATAGTAAAAAGATAAATCAGCTTAATTCACCATAAGAGTAGGTATCTGTAAGGGTCTCAAAATGATTTACACCCTATATTTATATGCATTAACCAGCTCATTAACATCACTATTAGATATCCAAGAGTCATACCTTAAAGCTAATATAACAAGTTACCAATAAGTTATAACTTACATGCTTTAGGAAGGTGTGAGGTACCTTATCGGAGCCTTTTCTACACAACTTGAGCTGAACATTGGTTTTGATTTTAGGAAGATGGAAGGAAATACTTCCAAGAGAGGTTATACATAGGGAGAAGTCTCTGGGCATAAAGGACAGAATAAGTCACCCTGGATTTGAGTAAGGATGGGGCAAAGAGCTGAAAATAAGAAGACACAATGGAAACAGAAAGGAAAATTATCATCTTCCTAATGTAAACAAAATCACAATTTACAAATGAGAACTTGCTTCTAAGAGTGGATCTTTACACAACCGCAACCTCCTTTTCATCCCAGCCTTAGCATAGCAGGCATTTCGGAAAAATAATATGCAAATACAAATGTTCAAGTGACAACAGACGGAAAAGTGGCACTTACTAGGTTCCATCACAAATACCTTTACCTTATAAAATCTTTCTCAAGCCTAAAATATTTCTCAAGTCTTTTGTTACAAGTCCTCGTTTGTATTTTCACTTCCCTATTCTCTCTCATCCTTCCCAACCAAGTGCCCGGAGTTCTAACTGGTGAGAATTTGAAATGATGTGGTCAATGTGAATTTTGAGGCACTTATTCAATCAAATGCCAGCACCTAGCTTAAGGGGCTCCAAAAGCTTTCAAGAGTGCCTCCTTCAAGGAGTGATAGGGCACCTATTACAACCTAGATGGGGAATCTATGAGTGTGATATATTTTGGCTCCTGTCATGACAGGGCATGCCAAGATGAGTATTTGCTGTTTTTTGTACAAACACAAAAATGAGGCACAAAACCAGCTTATGTTGGTAAAAAACAAAACAAAGCAAAACAAAACAGGGATTCTGGAAATCACATACTAGCTGCAAAACAGTCCTACTGTTGTCCATTTATTTTCTGGCTACCACAATGACCCCAGACCAGTGAGGCTCCCACTCACTTCTGTAGTCACTATTCTTGATTGGCACCTTCAGAAAACATCCTTCTTTAAGACGACAAGCTGATAAGATTTTGAGTCAGCGCTGAAATCAAAGTGAAAACATTTACCTATATATGCTGATATGCAATCATTTTTCTATCTCATTGCTATACCTTGACTATTAAGAGAGGATTTATTAAGACCTAAAGGGTTCTAAGCATGTCCTCTCTCTGACCAGCGAAAGAACCTTTACTAAAGAACAAAGCAACAACACCATTACCACCACCAGCAACCATAGCAGATACCAGTTAAGAGCAAAATAAGCAGAAAAGCGCCCCAAGTTTAGGTAATTCCTATATGTGGTTAACCAAGAGCAATTTATCAAAGTCTGGAAATATTTTTTATTGTTGCGACCTGGAGGATGCTACTGTCATCTAGTGGGTAGAGCCCATGATGCTGCTACACATTCTACCGTGCACAGAAATTCACAATGAAGAAATAATCTGGCCCTCAATGGGCACAGTGCTAATGTTGAGAAACCCTGCCATAAAGAATTAGAAATGAAATGGGATAATGACAGAAAAGCACAGACTAAAATGCTACAGGGAGTCATTGCTGCCAATTCCAAACTAAGTCTTCTTTACGTGGGTTCTGTAGACTTCTGGAATTTTTCACTTTTTTTCTGTCTCTAAGAAATCCCTCAGAACCTTACTCCCAAAATTCCTCTTCATAGCCTTGTTAATAAAATAGGATTATATAAAGGAATCTAAGTAAAACAATACACCAATACACTAGGAGGAAGGAACAATGAACATTGATTTTAAAAAACCAGAATGGTCTCCAAAAAGTTTTTTGTTGTTGTTGTTGTTTATTTATTTAACCTTGCTTCATGAACATAAATCCAAATTGTAAAATTTGATCTTCCAATGGTACAGGAATTTCAGAATATCAATCTTAATTTCAGTGAGGTAGACCATTAACATATTTACCAAAAAATAATGAAATATACCCTTTAAAGGTTAAGATTAAAGGCTCCACAATCAGATTGCCTGACATACCAGCTGTGTGATCACAGCAAAATAATACATTCCTGTAAGCCTTATTTTCCACATCTGTAAAATGGTTACTTTAATAATATTTACTGTATAGAGCTGTTGTAAGGGTTGAATTAGAACACCCATGCAAAGCACTTCTACTGGTATCTGAATCATTAAGTAGTTTCTTGTGGTGGGGGTTGTGTTATCATCTACATTGAAAACTTTGGTTTAAAGAAATAAAGTGCCTTAATGAGAAAGTGAGGCAAGGAAGACACTTTTGTTTTTACAAAACTTAAAAGATATAACTTCCCATATATTTATGGAAAACATCTATGTACAATGATAACATCTTCAGAATCTATCAAAATAGATGAATACCCCATGTCTGTGACTATCATGTTTGATACATTAAATAATTTGAAGTTGTAATGAAAAAAATACTAAATCATACCAAATCACACATATGCAAAATTATTAACTTTTAAGTTTTATTTTGAACCTTGTTTCCTCAGAGAAGAAGAAATCGGTACTTACAGATCTTTAAAAGCCTTATAAAACTTGTCAGCCTCCTTTAATTTAATTAAATTATTTATTTATTTATTTATTTTTAATAAGGACAGGCTAAGCCTTGGCTTTTGTCAGGCTACAATACATAGGTAAAATGTAACCACATAGTTTGTTCTTACTGCTTTTATTTTTTACCATTATCTTTTATTTATGAAAAGTGATCCTGACTTTCCATTTACTTCAGTTGTATTTTGCTTTTAAAATAAATATTTCTTTTAAGTAGGATAAATTAAAGAAGACTACTAAATAAATACTAGCCCAGGTGACAAGATGACAAAAATGGTGAAGGAGGTATTCAGATGTCACAGGGATAGAAAATACTGCACAATCCTTTGTCATGGCTCATCTTTGAATGAGTCTTCAAATCAAGTCAGTTCCATGGGTCCTTTTATCATCTAGATTTTGTCTATCATTTTACTTAATATTTCATGAACAAATTCAGGTATGATTCATTGTATTCAAAAGCTGAACATATTTTAAGGTTTGAAATTTTCTTGTGATTGGTCCTTTCATTCTAAAACACAAAGTCTTAGACATCTATTCTCCAGTTGTAAGAGGAGCTTCCACCATAGAAGAAGCAAAGGTCAGGAGTGAAGAAGAGATGCTCCATGTGATGCCAACTTTCTGTCATGAGGAGGAAAAATTCCAGAACTTGCAATGAATAGGAGGCCACAACTTCTTGAATAAAAGGTAACCCATAAAGTGGCTTCTCCATCTTTATATGCTCACAAGAGACCACAGGGGAATATAAAGTGAAACGTGTCCAGAAATTTAAGATTTTCCAAGTTTTATGCTAGTCAGCTGATCAAAGGATAAAAATTCAGTGTAACAAGATGAAAGTGAACAAGTTTTATTTGCGTATTAAAAGTTTAATCCAATCACATTTTATTACCATCAAAATCAATAGTCATAAAAATATTAATTAGTTTAATGATAATATAGTCTATGTTGTGTTTTGTAATCTTCACAGACTTTTGCCTGAATTAGCTCTTTGGATCATAGTAAGGTCTCATGATGTGGTCACGGGAGGTATGATGGCAATTTTCCAGATGAGAAAACTGCAGTCTAGAGAGGTTAAATGAGGCCCAGAAAGGCCAAACCACACATCAAAATATCTACAGGAGCTTGGCAGGTATATAAATGTATGAATAAACTTGCCATAATAAAACAGGGAATGATAGGGCCTGAGGCAAAACCTGAGAAAATATAACTCACCAGAAAACACTACAAGTCCGAAGGTTTTTAAAAATGTGTTGCCAGACAGTATATGACTGTGGGGAAGATTTCAGTCTTGGGAAACCAATTCACTTTCTGGTAGTCAGTGGAGTTGGAGCTAGTCTCTGGAGTTTGTCAATTCAATTGGATTCCTTGAATACTTATTGAACCTTTCTCTGTCCCATAATCTCTGACCTCTAAATGTTTTAAATCTAACTGGGTATTGACAACAAGGCTATCAGGTGTGGTTATGCAGGTTGTATCTTGAATCCCTCTAGGGGAGCTATTCACATGTCAAAGGGAATTGAGTTAGGCAGTGCACCACTACACAATGGCTCCCAACCACCTTGGGTTATATTTCTGGTATGTAAGAAAATATAGAATAATCAAGTGAGGTTAAGAGGCATAGGAGAGTACTAAGTAAGTTGCTAGAGGAGTCAAAGGGGAAGAGTTCACAGGTTACTGGTGAGTTTCATGCTCTTGGCACAATGGCTGCCCCTGCGGCTCTTTTCAGAAAGCCTCAGGCAATCCAAGCAGTGTCAGCGGGACTTTATTGGTGAGGCTGTTACTCCTTGCAAATCTGGGTCTTTCAGCTTCATGGTCATTTTGGTCTTTCACCTTCCTCTCTTTCAGGTTTCTAGCAGATGCGGGCATTTTAAATACAAGAACTAAAAGATACATTGGGAAGAATGAGTTAGGGAAAGACAAAGCTCTGGTAAATTACCAATGAGTAGTTCACTCTGATATGTTTAAGAAGAACACATCAAGAAGAGGTCTACCAAGGAAAAGTGTTTGAGATCTTTAGTTGTATGTTCTTCTGAGAAACACGCACAACCCAAAAGTCAGCGACGAGTTGCCCTGGATTTAGAGTTTTCTCAAGATAACATTTTAGTAAAGTGATTAAGGTTGTTCAGTTGAAAGTTCCCAGGATAAGGAACTCACTGCCCATTTGAACTCCTAATTTGAGCTGGACATTAGGTCACCTGCTTTCTTTGATCTCAGCTTTTTGAACAATGGACCTGGCTTCCAGGACAGCACCAAGTCTAAGGTTCATGTGGATTATGGACCAACTCCAGTTGACAGGAGGCATCAATTCATGCAGGCAGGAACTCCGTCCCTGGGGAGCAGGCGGGCTTTGGAGCACCCTGAGTGGCAGTTCTGTTTTGAATCAGAGACGCTTCCTGCCACACTTGCTATGGTTTCCACAGCTGGAGCTTCACCTCTGTCCTGGGGCTTACTCTCCCCTCTTCAAGAATGTTCCTTGCAGGGAACTGTGAAGTGGTAGGGCAGGAACTTAAGCAAGTATAAAATAGGAGCCTGTGAGTTCTTAAAAGGTCTGAGATTTTACAAATCCTAATCTGAAGATTTACCTTACCCACAAAAGGCAAAATGGTATCACTTATAGACTGATGTAGGTTTAATAGCCTGGCACCTTCTACTGGGGATAAATGAAATTCTGACATCAATTAATCAGGCCCCAGTTCACCTCCATTTGATAAAATATTTTAATAGTTCAATAAATACATATCTTCTGCTAATTTATGTCAATACAACATTCTTTCAGAGCCTTATCATATTTTTAAACCAAAGCACTTTCAGAAGAATATCCTCTTTTCATGGAAAAAGGCAGCCCCTCAAAAACTAGTTCCATTTACTTTTGTACATGCATGAAACATCACTTGTCACCTGTATTGCTGCACTGAAATCTTGGACTTCTGTTGATTTACTGGCTCACATAATAGTTTGCATGTGTCTTCATTTAAGTGATAGGTGGTTACAAATTATTTTGATTTTGGAGTAAAGTTTTAAATTGTATAACTGATTTATTTTGCCTTATTGGATTTTATCCTGCTTGTATTTAATGAGGCTGTAATTTCTTTTTAATTTTTTTTTTTTTGCTCTAATTGGGTTAATGGTATCTGCAGAGAAGCAACAGCTCCTATTTTTAGCACATGTGGTGGATCTCCTGCTGGGAGGACTACTGCATCTACTCTGTAGCCAGGTCAGATGGCAATCCCGTATGGAAAGTGGAGAATTAAATTAAAACTGGAAGTGCGAAGTGGTGGCTTTGGTCAGAATGCAAGGAGCTCTTGCCCTTGTCTGTGCATAGCACTCTGTTTGGGAACACATACAGGAATTAGTTGGTGGTGTTAGTCACATCTTCTCTCACCCTATTTCTGCCAAGTTTCTCTACCTGAACACCCTCACACACGCACGACACACTTTGCTACTGCTGACAGAGGTGGCGGGGAAGGGAAGCGGGGGTGGAGGTGAAGACAGCTATTGCCAAGCACCAGAGTGAGAAATACACAATTCTCAGTATCTATTCCATTTCAAGAATTGTATACAAGCTTGTTTAATATAGGAACTGATATCCCCTACCTGGCAATAGGGCCCAGAAAGAAAAATTCTGAGTTCATTCAGGAGTTTCCATGTATACAGCAGAACTTACAGTTTGTGATGTAGAAAGTCCATAGTCATTTTCTACCATATGAAAGGACGAGGTTTAGAACAGGACATGTAAGACCTGCTTGCCTGTGTTCTATATGAGAACTCTCTCGCAGATAAATAAGTAAACGTGGAAAAAGTGATGTGCCATTTTAGGGCGCTTGACTTTCTCTGGAAGATAGATACAAGAAACAAACAAGCACCTATGCCCCAATCCATTCCTGTCCCCAAAGTAAATCAGGGTCCTAAGAAAGCCAATGTTTTCTCAGATCTATTTCTCAGATGCTATTAGCCATTGCATCTCTGAGCCCCTGTTGTCCCCCTTGTAAGTTTCCTATCAGTTTTGTGTCACTAATCTCCCAAGGTTTTTACAAGAGTCACATGAAATGATATTTACAGAAACACTTGTAAAATTATAGTGCATTATCATAAAATATACATGTGAAGTTCTCACCCTCTACTGCAGCATAGGGCAGAGGAAGTACTGGGCAGAATGTGGGAAGCTGAGAAAAGGATTTTAGGATTCTCATTATTTACTTTTAAGGTAGTAACTTCTACACTTCATAATGGGGTATGCTGGATTTTAGGGGTAGAAATAAACAAATTTTTGTTTTAGACAAAAGAGAATAAGAAAGAATCTGCACTGAGAACAATTCTTTAAAGGGAGCATTTATGGATAAAGGAAAGGGAGAAGAAGGCTTGTAAATTAGTGAGGCAATCTAGGGATTCTATGTAGAGAGGGTCAGAGAATGTATGTAGAGCTGATATCTGGCTGATTGTAAGAAAGCTTGTTTTAATCTAAATTTAGAGAAAGACCTATGGCCTAGGCAGGCCCTAATTTCCCCAGGATCCAAGAAAGGTGAGGGAATTATTTCTGTTTCTAATTCTCAGGTTGGGTGTGCCCAACAAAGAAAGGCACTGAAGACAAATTAAGTTCTTAAGAGGTCAGCAGGAAAGGGCATTACAGAGAAGGGGCTGTGTACGGCTTTGAGCAAGTCAGTCTCAACTTAACAATGTGGCCTAAGAGGCCAGGAAGGGTCTAAAGAGCTAGAAAAGCAAACACATCCCCATCCCCCAGTCTGAGATAATCTCGGAGTACAAACAGCAGTCTGGCTCTGTACCCGACTCATCAGCAAGCTGAGTTCTTCCCTATCTCAGAGCCTTTGCTGCAGCAGTCTCCTGGTCCAAGAGCACCCTCCCTAGATCTGCGGATGGCTGTTTGCTTCCAATCATTCGGCTCTTTGTTTAGCCGTCATCCCTGCAGAGCGGGCTTCCACGAACCATCTGAGTTTTCAGTATCCCTTCCTCCTACCTTGTCACTCTTTAATAATTTTATACCAATTTATTATCTGTTTATTTGCTTATTGTCTTTTTCCTCCTTCCTGAAATGAAAGTTTCAGAAAAGTAGTAAAAATTTTTTTACCATGCAGCATTTAGAACAGTGACTGGAGGGATGGAATAAATGAATGAATAGTCCTGTCATGAATGGAGGAGGGAGAAATTCACTGCTGGAGATAAGAAAGTAGAAGAACGATGAATTCCAGAAGTTTGGTCTTTAACAAAGACCTGCCCATCCAGCTACCTTTCCCATTTGCAGCACAGTGGCAGTAGAAATGTTCCTAGTCTGGTGTGAAAACTGCACAGGGAGCTGTCTCTTTGGGAATTGATTTGGGTGAGCTTGCTCAGAGAGTCCACTCTGAAGGACTTTGCTTCTTATAGTAAAGGGGGCATTTGGAAAGTGAAGGTGCCTTGCTCTGTGTGCCATCCCTGGTCACGGCATAAAGGACTCCACTGTTGCTTGTCTCCTGAAGATAGACAATAAGAAAGCTTTGAATATAAAACAAGATACGCATCTGCTTCTGAAGGCTTCTAGACAACGTTGGAGCTGTCTTGCCTCCTAACTGTCTTTGAAACGCACTCATTAACCATGTGATGAAAGACAGAAGGTGCAGAACAATCACTCTTCACAAGAAACCAGCTTCTCTAGGGGTAGAAGCTTATTCTCTCCCATCACAAAATTGGCAAAATTAAACAGGGCACTGGGGCAATGAGACTTTCCCAAGATCACACCCTTTCCAGATCCATCTCTGCAACCGTCAAGATGCCACTTCCACATCTTCGCAAGTGATGAAATGCAGTCACTTGACTATTAAGTTCTTCCTCATTTGTCAAAAGAAAAGCTGCTAAATTGCTACTTTGATCAAATTTACATAGAAATTACTGATGACACTCAGCAAATGAAGAAGGGAATTACGACAGAGTGGAGCATGAGCATTCCACGTCAGCTCCACACGGAGCTGCTGGCTCCTGCGCACAGTAGTCGCTGCATGGCTACTGAGAAGGGAGAAGAAACTGGGGCAGGGAAACAGGACAAGTAATTGGTCGGCGATCCCTTCTTTGCTATCACCCTCCCACATCCATTTAGAATTTTAAACATGGCTTGCTAACACACTGGTCTTTTTCATCCCCACTCAGACATCTTTCTGTTCTTTCCCCTCCAACATGATAGAAAAGGACTCTGCTTTTAATTAGAATTTCACACCCATCACCAAAGGTTAATTGCTCAGTTGTCTCTTCTACATCCAGTCTCAGTAGTTGCTGGTGCTCACTGGTGTTCAACTTATAGCCGTGCTCAATCAAGTGTGTTGGGGAAAAACCTCCCCCGGAGTTCCTAAGGGTGGGGGACGCCTCTCCTCCTCCTGCAAAGGTCCTTTCTTGCTTTCCTTCCTGGAGTCCAGATGAGCTCCCTCCCTAAGTTCAAACAGGGCTTTCCTGAAGCTTTGCTCAAAGAGATGGATTGTGCTTTACTGTCCTGAATTCCCCTCCCCTTCCAGGATTGGAATGCAGCCTCAGTTTATCTGGGTGGGGGCTCTGCTGTCCATGAGGGTTTGTAATACATGCTGTCTTCTCCAAGCTCTTCAAGGCCAGTCCTCCAAAGCCTTTCAGACCGCACGGGTATCATTCTGCCCACGTGCTCTCCTGCCAACTCCTCACTCCAGGGGAGTGAAGTCCCTTCTTTCCCATGTTATCATATCAAATATTACAACTCGATCTACAATAAAAATAAAACTAAATGTCCATGCCATTCCCATGTCCTTGAATTTGTCCCATTGTCCCCATAACTAGAACACTATTTTCTTCTCCCATTTATACATCAAAGTCCAGATAACTCTTCGGGAACCTTGCCAATCTTTCCTTATGTGTTGGTGTTGTCTTACCATCTAGATTCTAATGTCACAAGACAGGGACACACCTTTTTATTTTGTAATTTTCTGTAGTGGTTAAGAATACAGGCTCTGGAGTTCAACTGCCTGGGTTCCAATCTTGAATGCACCACTATTAACTGTGAGGCAACAAGGGACTTACTTGATTTTTCTGAATCACATTTCATCAGCAGCAAAAATGGAGATAGTCAGTACTTACATAACAAGGCTATGAGGATGAAATGAAATAATGCGTATGAAATAATTACCACAACACAACCTTGATAAATGTTAAATGCGGTTGTTACTTTCTATCACCCATAGCCAGCCACATACTAGGATGGGAATATTTCTTGTTTGATCAAATTCACATACACACACATTCCCGAAAGAGGCAGAAAATCATTTTCAGAGGTGATGTGATAAATTTCCAATTCTCTCCAACCCAAAAGACCACCTCTGTAAAATGAAAATATACCACACAGAGTTGCTATGCAGATCTGAGTAGAAAACACACAGCAGGTCCTTGACTAAAATCAGTTTTGTTCAACATTATTTGCATGTTCTCCCCATGTCCACGTTAGTTTTTTCCAGGCATTTACATTTCCTCCCATGTCCCACCGGTGTGCGTTTTCATTGGATCGGCGTGTCTGTGTGGTTCTGGTCTGAGTGAGTGTGGTGCGTATGTGAGTGAGCCCTGCGACAGCCCCCATCTTGCATCCTGAGCTACCTGGTTGGGCTCTGGCCACCATGAGTCTGAACTAGAATTAGCAGGTTGAAAAATGGATGGAAGAATGAATAGAAATTATAAAATAAAAATCTGTAAAGTATATTATAATCAAATAGATAGCTGACAATAAACCATGCAGTACGAAAGCACTTGGCAAGCCTGCTCTATTGGTTATTGCTTGTTTTTTAAACTGTACAGTGGTAGGTGGTGCCCCTTATAATTTTCACTCTGCAAACATTTATTCCTTGATTCCTCACCACTACTATGGCCATAGTCACTCACTGATTCACCAAAAATTAGGTAATTATCATACTTGTCTTTACTAATTTTTCCTACATGTATATATAGCCCACATGTATCTCAATGTCTAATTTTAGAAGGGTTTGGGGTCTTTATTTAAAAATTTGGGGATGTTTTTGTGACCAGAAATATGCCATGGGAAGTTAACTCCTGTTGACACCAATTAGTCTATGGTAAAATAGGTTTCATTATATGTTGTTCCACTTAAAGTCACAGTTTCCAAGAACCTACAGATGATATTAAGTTAGGACTTATTGTACACGAAAGTCTCTTGAAAATTATAAAGAATTCTAGAAACATGAGACCTACACATGCAAGAAAAAGCCATTAATTGTACCTGGTGAATCCTGCCCCACAAGGGAGTTCGCAAGTTTTATGCAGGATAAATTAACTAGCTTATTGTAGAAAGAAAACAGGTTTTAGAGTTATGAAGAGCTGATTTGTTATTATTCCTCTGTTGTTCATTAGCTGAATGAACTTGCATCAGTTATGTAACACTTTTGTGCCTCAGTTTCTTCATCTATAACATCTGGAAAAGACCTCGCTGGTTTGTCAATATAACCAGCACCAAAAGGTATTAATAAATCTTTTCTGGCTTCCCCTTTCCCTTCTGCCAACGATTTCAAGAGAGTTTCGGACTACAAGACAGAATGACACTCATTAATGCCTTATTACAATGCAATCGATATGTAAGTACAAGTGTGATCTTGTCTAATATCAATTGAGTCCTTTTTAACGTCCTCTTATTGCAAGAAGTATCAAGAAATCAAGAGTTATCACTTGTAAGAGGAGAAATTGTAAGTATATTTAACAAATATCATAGAACAACTGTGAAAGTAAAGATACCAGATTATCCTTTTGAGGGAGACCTGTCTAGATTTTTCTAGGATCATTTGAGGCAGGTATAAAAACAATTTAGCATAAAAATGTGTCCCTGTAGGCCCTACAATGGCTCATTAAAACCTCTTCAAGGTTCTTAGGAAAATCACAACATTCGTAACATTCTATCACTTTGGGGGTGAAAATCAGCATCTTTACTACTTCATGTATTCTGACTTTCAACAATGGACTAGGGGTTGTACAACTAAATGAGATACGACTTTTGGTCTCTGGTGCTAAAGTTACATTTGAGGTCTTCCAATAAAAATCTTTCCAGATAAAAAGGAACAAGGAGAGGTTCTTTTAAAATGGCCCAAGGGAAATTTTGAAAGGTGATCTGAAGATGCAAAACTGCAGTTATACCATTTACTCAAATAACCACATATGAATCAAGACTTCACATAGATTGAGGCACACGGTTGCCTTATGTGTCTCAGTGACTGTACTAAGTGCACAAACAATACTCAAGAGAACTCTAAAATCATGCCCGTTGATGAGCAGACAGGGCTTTCAATTTAAATGATTCATCTTAAAAAAAAAAAAGTCTCCCACACAGGAAATTTCATGAGACTTAATCCATTTACCTAAAAAGGTTAAAGGATTGACTCAAGCCAAGGAGAATTCAAACATCAATTCTCCAGGCTTTATGACAGAGATTTCTAATAACCTAAATTTCAGATTGTAAGTCCATTAACTCTTCCTAAGATTTTTAAAAGAAAGGAAGAGAAAGAGAGAGGAGAGGGAGAATGGGGGAAGGGAGGGAAGAAAGGAAGGGAAGTAGAGAGGGAAGGAGGAAAAAAGGAAGGAAGGAAGGAAGGAAGAAAGGAAGGAGGGAAGAAGTATGGGGAGATAGAAGGAGGGAATAATAAAGAATACAAACCACCAAGTAGATAACCATGTTTTTAACCTAGGAGAAAAGTGACGTCATTAGAACTAAAGTGGTCAAGAAAATGCTATACTTCCAAGATTGGTTCAAAGGGAGACCATTTCATAAGAAGCATCGCTAGCTTTGTACTCTGACAACATTTTCACTGGCCGAGACTTAATCAAACACCTTCACACCACGAGTTGCCCTGTAGAATAAGAGTTACCCAGACAGCAGGGGTAATGGTTGAGAGTGTCACAAGAGATGGAGAATATATTGGCCGTCACCATATTTTGGGTGAGACTTCTGCCACTTCTAAGGTGACTTAAGGAGACAGTTCTGGAACTACTTTAAACAAGTACCTTTTCCCACTGTCTACTCCACTCTCAGGAGCCACGTGTCTGAGTTCATTGTGAGGTAGGAACCCACCTTCCAGCAAAGCATAGAGTTGTACTAAACGCTGTTAGCAAGACAGTCAAATTTAACTCTCCTGGGAGCTGGGAAGTTCACAAATGTATGAATTAGGCCAGCTATTATACAATGGGGTGGTGGAACTTGTGTTGAAATGGAAAAAGGCGTGCCAACATAATTTCATGTAAATGTTGGCCAAACATATATTTTCAGAGCTAGATTTTGTCCCAGGGGATGATGCTACTTTGCAATTTCTGCAAAAGAAAAAGAACCCAAATTTTTGCCAACTGAAAGGATGAGTGTCTCACAATGTAAGTGTCTTCTGGGCTATATTTAAATGATGAAGAAATGTTTCTACCACTAGAAGCATCAGGTTACTATTATTCCTCCTTTTTGCGTTTACAAGTTCAAATTCATTTTCTTTCAACACAGAAAACATTGGGAAACTGTAATGTTTAAGGCTTTAATAGAAAAATGAAAAATCTCTTCTTACTCCCTGTCCAGGGGAATGTGCACTTCAGCAGAAACACACAACTACATGCGGAAATATCTGCAAGAGTTTTCATACACCTACATCTCATTGATACAAATAATCACAGACGGAGAAAGAATACTACTCTTTGAAAAGTAATCAAAGCCTTTGTATGAAATGCCTCTAAAACCAGGGTAATCTCCCTGTACAGAGTAAGCAAAGCCGTCATGACTTCTCTAGGCTTCTAGATCTTAAAGCAATCAGCCAGCTAATATTTATTCTACAGTATAGACAAAAGTCTAACTTCTGTCAAGGGGAAGAAAATGAATTGTTTTCCCATAATGGTGTTTTCTTTCCAATCAATTTCCCTTCAAGCTTGATTTAAGAAGGTACCATGTCAGAACCTTAGCCTGGTGGATGAAATCTGGGACAGTTCCCCATCAAAGGTGAAAATTAGGAGAGAGGCAAACCTGCAGAGTTCGATCTAGATGCTGTGATGCCCCCTCCTCCTTCTCACTCGCTCACTCTCTTTCCCTCTCTTGTCAGCTAGAAGTGTTTGCAGCACTGCAAACAGCTCACAAGAGCCAAAATGAAAAGGCTGAGCTAAACCAAAGAATTGGAACAGAGACAAGAAAACCCTCTAACAATGTATCCTTATCTCTAAAAGCATACGGAAATCCAATCTCATTCTTAAATCTGTGTTGAGGTCTACTCTGTGTTAGGCACCAAGGTGCTGGGTTTTCAAAAGATGAATGAGATGGGCTCCACTGTGTTTGCCCTCAAGAAGCTTACGGTTCAGGAAGATAAAGAAACTACTAAAATACAGTGTAAAAGACTACGAGAACTGCTTTTATACGAAAATACAAAATATATTATTGTAACAAAGATGGCAAATGAATAAATGGCATTCTTATAACTAAATTGAACCTTTATTGAAAGGAGGAGCTTAATATATTTCTCTTAATTCTGGCTACAGTCATCGACCCATCTATCTAAGCTAATTTTCTCTCTCCTTCATTTTAATACTTCTGTATATTTTATGAGATGCTAAGCCCCACCAAGTATATCCTCATTCCACAGCTCAAATACTTCCAAATTATCTTCAAACTCCTAGCCTGGCATGCAAGGCACTTCACAGGTTGACACCAGCCGCTTCTGCCACCCTCTCTGTTCAACCATATCGATCATTCATTGTTTCTTTATTTCTTAATATCTTTGCTCAAATGTCACCCTCAGTACATAGGGCCACCCTGCCTACTCCTTCTATGTACACTTCTCAATGGGCAAATGTCTATTCACCAACTGACACTCAATTCAAACAGCACACCCACTCAGGCGCTTTCCCTGAACTCCCAAGAACAGTGTCTGTGCATCTGCATTGTGCTACACAGTACTTTATATGTACTTCACGATATGGTGTTATGGATATTTTGATTGCTGAGATTCTCAATAGATGTTGACGTTGGCTGAAAATTAAGTCGAGTGATTAATTTGTTTATGACACTTTCACAAGATTGCACTTCATGGAATATGCTAAATACATACAAAAGTTTGAGACCACCAACAGAGGTTATTTAGAATGACACTTTGGCTGTCATTTCAGGTAAAATGTGTTTACATTTTTAAAAATAAATAAAAAACTTTACATTAAGACAAAGCAATAGTTTAAAATGAGGGAGAAGATACAAGAGAGAAGTGGTGTCTCATTTATCTTCCCAGGAGTACTTCATAAATAACAACAAAAAAAAGAAATCTCACTATTTTCAAAGTTTTGTATGAAGGAACAGTTGCTAGTTTTTAAGATTGAAGTTCTTAGTTCAAGTACCTATAATATTGTTCACAATCCTGAGGCCAGAAATAAGTCAGGTAACCTCCTCATCTCCATTAGTCTCAGTTTTCTTTTAATAAAGTAGGGATTAAATTATTTGCCCTAAATACATCAAGGGAATGTGATAAGGATCAAAATATAATAACTATAGTATCTTGCCTTTATCAAATGTGGGCAAGAAGTCAGACACAGGGCTAACCACATCCCGTAAATAATCTCATTTATTAGTGACATCAAGGAGGGTAGGCAGCAGTGATATGGGGGCATGCGGATAATCATCAATAGTAAAGCAGGATAGGAAAGCAAAGCCTCTTGGGGAAAGTAGATATTTCCACTTCCCAATCATCACAGAGAGCTTGAGCCTTCTTGGATATTCCAATGGTTGTAGGATTCCACCACTGGGAAGAGCTCTGCTGCCATCTGATTTGTCACTGAGCCCAGCACACCGAGGAAAACTCGTGCAAATAGAAGGTGTCAACTAAACTTGAGAAATATGTCTGTCCCATTTGATAAGTAAGATTGGTACATCTTACACAAGTTTGCTAATTTTTTCTTTTACTAATGTTTATTTTAGTTTAATGTGTTTATCTTTTAATACATGCATAAATGTATACACATATTATAGAAATATATATAAATATTTGCATATATGTTTGTGTTTATATGTAGGTGGGTTTGTATTTTTATTCAGGACATATAAGAACACATCTGTTGAAAGGATAACCATTAAGGATAAAGTCATTCTGGCATGGTAGTAATAAGTAATAAGCAGCATTTTGTCTATTGTGACTAGCTGAACAAGGTGGAGGAAAAAGGGAATTGGTCCTAAAGGAGGAAATGAGAGTCAAACGTCAATTTTTCTTGTATTCCTGTATATTTCCGTACACGTCTCCTTATGTGGCAGTTTTACTTATTTATGTGAGTTATGATTGCACTGACGTTTTGACCACAAAGCACTACTAAAGTTCATTTAACTTTACACACACACACACACACACACATACACAGAAAAAGAGAGAGAGAGAGAAAGACATGATAATAACCATTGCAACATGGCACTCTTATGGCTGAAGAGAATTACTATCTACTTATACTCAGGAGGTATGATTGGAGTGATCCAACATCAAGAAAGACCCTAGTGGTTCTAACTATTTTCACCTCATTAGAAGATATTTTTGCTGGATACAGAGGCAAAAAGCTTATCACCTCCACTTTCTCACAAAAGCCAAGGAAAAGGCCATGTTTTCCATATCTCTCAAACCCCCTATACCTGTCTCTCAAACATATGTATGTAAGGACAAGGTGTTAAAATTTAAACGACCTCAAATCAAAGTTTTCCAGTTCATGGAAGCACCATATGTCCAAACCAAACATCTATCACTAATTTCTCAATTCTGTTAGATGGAGAATATATAAGGATTATTTTCCCATGGCATTTTCATGGCCTGTTTGCTCTGTCTCCAATCCAAGCAGTATGCGAGACAGATACTAATAGTTAATGAAACAAATGGATTTGGTTTGAACGACAATTTTATTGTCTTTTAAAAAATGTAAACAGATATAGCCTTCAAATATCAATAGTAGTTTTTTCCCACATCAGCTCCTATTGTCAATTATATATACGCAAATGCCATTCGTATGAGTCATCTTTCCAACAAAGCCTCTGCGTGTGCAATCCTGACGGTATTTAATTTAAAGGTGGATTTACATTCATATTAAGATTTGAAATCATAGTAATACTGTTCCTTTTTTCTAATTTTGATGTTAAAGACTGGTCAGATTTATAACCTCAGGAGATTTGGCTCACAACGATTACTGGAAATTCTCAGAAATTTAATCATCAATTAAAAACTTCCAAAAATGATGTGAAATTTCTACATTCCCAGCTAGAGAGCAAAGATGCATATAGCTAATGAGGGCTTAAGTGGCTGACTGGTAGCAAGTCGGAGACTTCTGAGATATTCATTTGATATTTGTGAAATTATAAAAACAGGCATGACACTAAATTTATAGAGTTATATTAATTATAACATGGGGATGAAATTTTATTGATTGATTTAATTTATTTGAGTGAATTCCATAAATCTCACATCTGGAATATGGATGGTCTTATGTATTTGGACTCCTTTCCTTGCCTTACAACAGAACACCTACAATGATGTCCAATGACAGGATGCATGTGTACAGGCAGGCCTCGATACACAGGTCTCTGTTGATTCGCTTTCCAAGAGAACTTCTGAGGTCTTCTGTGACGAGATAGCACTGCATTATAAAAAGGCCAAATGAAACTATATCTTTTATTTTTAAAACTCATTAGATGATCCCACGAACGGAGATCAGCAGTCACACATCCACTGTTCAAAATAGATCCATAGCAAAAATTATCGGATAGTTACCTTAAAATGCTCTAACATTCTCGTTTTAATTCTGCCATTACTCATTCAAAGGTACAATTTAGGTAGCACTGACAAAGCCTTTGGCCTTGAAAGTGAAAAAGAATTATGAAATTGTAGACTTGGAAAGGATTTTGAAAAAATAGGTACTTTGCCTACAAATTTTCCATTAAATTCCCCCACACAGAAATTGACCTCTCTTATGGAAATTCATCCCCATTATGGCTTTGTCTAATTTCTTCTGCTTTGGAAGGAACTTAATGGCTTTTCTCATTCTCATCAACTTTTGTTTACTGTTTTCTGAAGGAAAGAAATAGGCAATGTTTTGAGCTTGGGTTGCTGCTTCACGACACCAGCTTTGCTTCATTTTTCAGATTATTTTCATATATCTGGAACTATTTTTATCCTGATGTTTCAGGCAAGTTCTAATTTCAGTCATTACCTCCTGCCTCCTTAAGCTCCCTAGTGATTTTAACAAGATATGCAGTCATTTACTTCTGTCCAATAATTTCTGATAATTTATGACTTTGGTCAGGTCTTGGTCCTACAAATTCCGATTATGCAATGGCCTTAATGATTAGCCTACAAAATTCCACGTGTCTGCCATATCCCATCCTTCCAGAGTCACTCTACCTCAAAGTAACTTATTTTCAATGGCTCTAGTACCTTCCAGAACGTAGGAGTCGTGACACTTAGAAAACAATGTATTAATACTATTTCTAATTTCTGTTGCTATTTTCATGTTTTATCCAGACAACATTCTCTATTATAATATAATGATATCTAAAAGAATATTGTTAAAAGAATAATTCACTATGCGGAGAGATAGGAACACTCCTACATTGCTGGTGGGACTGCAAACTAGTGCAACCTCTGTGGAAAGCAATACGGAGATGCCTTAAAGCGATACAAGTAGATCTAGCATTTAATCCAGCAATCCCGCTACTGGGCATCTACCCAAAAGAACAAAAGACACTCTATAAAAAAGACACCTGCACTCGAATGTTTATAGCAGCACATTCACAATTGCAAAGACGTGGAAACAACTCAAGTGTCCATCAATACATGAGTGGATTAATAAAATGTGGTATATGTATACCATGGAGTATTATTCGGCTATAAGAAACAATGGTGATATAGCACCTCTTGTATTTTTCTGCATAGAGCTGAAACCCATTCTACTAAGTGAAGTATCCCAAGAATGGATAAACAAGCACCACATGTACTCACCAGCAAATTGGTTTCACTGATCAACATCTAAGTAGACATATAGGAATAACATTTATCGGGTGTCGGGCAGATGGGAGTGGGGAGGAGGGAATAGGTATATACATACATAATGAGTGCGATGCGCACCATCTGGGGGATGGACATGCTTGAAGTTCTGACTCTGGGGGGGAAGAGGGGGAAAGGCAATGCACGTAACCTAAACATTT
>CAUYRT010066193.1:0-121851 GCA_963574885.1 Lepilemur ruficaudatus
CCTTTACTAAGGAGCTTTAAATAATTTTAATGGCTCATGTATAGTAAAGAACTTCGATATTTTATTTTATTTTTATTTTTATTTTTAGTAGAGATGGGGTCTCGTTCTTGCTCAGGCTGGTCTCGAACTCCTGAGCTCAAACAAGCCACCTGCCTCGGCCTCCCAGAGTGCTGGGATTACAGGTGTGAGCCACCGCGACCAGCCTTGTTCTATTTTCTTGATCTTATTTATCATAATTTTTTTAATAGTCCTTGTCTGCTAACTTCAACATTTTGATCATCTGTTGGTCTGTTTCTATTGTTCATTTTTCTCTCTTATCAGTCACATTTTCCTGCCTCTCCACATGCTTAGTTAAGTTTTATTGTGTACCAGACAGTGTGTATAAAAGACCTGTGGAGCCTTCACATGATGTCATGTACCAGCGAGGGTTTCTCCTTCCCCTTGTTAGACTGATAGAGTGAGAGACTAATCACCACAATCCAACTGGGGATTGCAAGAGTCTTGGCAAGGTTACTTTTTTTTGAGACAGAGTCTCACTCTGTCACCTAGGCTAGAGTGCAGTAGCACAATCATAGCTCACTGCATCCTCAAACTCCTGGGGTCAAGCGATCCTCCCAGCCCAGTTCCCAAAGTGCTGGGATTACAGGCATGGGCCACCGCTCCCAGCCTGCCCTCTTCCTTACAGTCAATCTACCTCTGATCCATCTCTGTTCCTCAGGTAGCCGGGCTTTTCATAGAAATCTTATAGATCATTGTCTCCTCTGCCCTGAAAGACTATAGGACTTTCAGTTCATTCCTTTGGAGACTTTAGAGTTAAGCTGAGCTTTGAGCTTAGCCTCTAGTCTATTCAGCTTCAAAATATGAAAAATATCTTGAGAGAGATATTAGCCATGTGTTTGAGGAGGCTATGTCACTCTAATGGGACTTTGTTTTCTAAATACCCTGGCTTTGCTTTTCAAAAGTTTTGACCCATGGCAGAGCATGGTGGCTCATGCCTGTAATCCCAGCACTTTGAGAGGCTAACACAGAAGGCTCATTTGAGCCCAGGAGTTCGAGACCAGCCTGAGCAACATAGTGAGAACTTATCTCTACAAAAAATTTTAAAAATTAGGTGGGTGTGGTGATATGTACCTGTAGTCCCAGCTACTGAGGAGGCTGAGGCAGAAGGATTGCTTGAGCCCAGGAGTTTGAGGTTGCAATGAGCTATGATGACAGAGGGAGAACCTGTCTCGAAAAAAAAAAGTTTTGACCCAGTCCTACAGCCTCTCAAGCAGGTTTTTAACTCAGCAAATGTCCCACATGAAAAACCAGCCATACATTGGGACTCTTCGAATTTCCAATCAGTCCCAGTAGCCCCACACAGTCACCAAAAAGTTCCTCTAGGTTTTCTTTGTCCCAAGGGACTCCTCTGCCTAGGTTAAGACTGATCCTCAGCCTGCCCCTAGAATCAGCAAATGTTTCCACAAAAGAAAATAGCTAGTGATTATCAATTCACTTGGAAGGGCTTTTCCCTCTCTGGAATTTTGATTTACTTGATCCTTGTTACTTTACAGCTAGCTCTCCAATGTATTTTAAAATATTATGTCTGTACTTTGTTCTGCATTTTTTAGGTTGTTTAGCAGGAGCATTGGTCTGCTGCAACCTTCTACTTATTGCTACTACATCACACTATGACCTACCATATCCTATCAGGAAGCAAAAGTCACTTTTAAAACTCTATCAACGACCGGGCACCGTGGTTCACGCCTATAATGCTGACACTCTGGGAGGCCGAACTGGGTGGATCCTTTGAGCTCAGGAATTTGAGACCAACCTGATCTGAGCAAGAACGAGATCCCATCTCTACTAAAAAATAGAAAGAAATTAGCTGAACAACTAAAAATATATAGAAAAAAATTAGCCAGGCATGGTGGCACATGCCTGTAATCCCAGCTACTCGAGAGGCTGAGGCAGAAGAATTGCTTGAGCCCAGGAGTTGGAGGTGGCTGTGAACTAGGCTGACGCCATGGCACTCTAGCCCGGGTAACAGAGTGAGACTCTGTCTCAAGAAAAAAAAAAACTCTATTAACAGTGTCCAGGTTTATAAATGATACCTTACATTTGTAACCATAATTCTCATATTTCTTTACACCTAGATATTTATATAGCGTCAATGCTCATTGACCAGCCTTTTTTCTGTAATTCTTCCAGCCATCACTTGGTTGACCTAAGTTTGTCCTCTAGAAGTTTTTCGGTTTTTTAAAGTAAGTGATCGTTATGGCTGAACATGGTGTCTAGTGCCTATAATCCCAGCACTTTGGGAGGCTGAGGTAGGAAGATTGCTTGATGCCAGGAGTCCAAGGCTACAGTGAGCTATGATTGTACCACTGCACTGAAGCCTGGGCGACAGAATGAGATCCTGTCTCTAAAAACAAACAAAAAAAATTACTAATTGAGCTCTTACCATGTGCTAGACACTATGCTCAACATTTTATGGGCATCATAACATTTAACTCTCACAGCTAACATGTGAGATGGGAATTTCTCATCTCTCCTGTTTTTATAAATGAGGAGACACAAGCTAGGGTTAGTCACATGCCTAGAGCATACAGCTAGATCCATCTGATATCAACATCCCTAAAAAAATACACTATTTTGCCTTCCCTTCAGTGTGAAATACTCTACAACTCTGTTACTAAAACAAGTGCTACACATAGCTATTTTTTTTTTTTTTTTTGAGACAGTCTCTCTGTGTTGCCCGGGCTAGAGTGCCGTGGCATCAGCCTAGCTCACAGCAACCTCAAACTCCTGGGCTCAAGCAATCCTTCTACCTCAGCCTCCCAAGTAGCTGGGACTACAGGCATGTGCCGCCATCCCCAGCTAATTTTTTCTATATATTTTTAGTTGGCCAATTAATCTCTTTCTATTTTAAATAGAGACAGGGTCTCGCTCTTGCTCAGGCTGGTCTCGAACTCCTGACCTCGAGCGATCCACCCACCTCAGCCTCCCAGAGTGCTAGGATTACAGGCGTGAGCCACCACGCCCGGCTACACATAGCTATTTAAACTTAATAAAGTAAAAAATTCAGTTCCCCAGTTGTACTAGCCACATTTCAGATGATTAGTAACTAACAACATGTGGTTGAAGCCTATCATAATGGAGGGTGAGGTTATAGATCATTTTCATCACTGCAAAAGTTCTATTGGAAGATATTGCTCTTAGAAAAAATTTTTAAGAAATGTTCATGAAAACAATATCCTCTAAGTTCTTTATAATTGCCTGCCTTTATATTTGAACAATGATTTTCTTGGGTATAGAATTCTAGGGTGACACTTTATTTTATTCAAGATTTTTAAAGGCATTAACATAATCTTCTAGGGTTCCATGCTGCTATAAAGAATTCTGAAGCCGGCCGAGCGCGGTGGCTCACGCCTGTAATCCTAGCACTGGGAGGCCGAGGTGAGAGGATCGCTCCAGGTCAAGAGTTCAAAACCAGCCTGAGCAAGAGCAAGACCCCGTCTCTACTAAAAATAGAAATAAATTAATTGGCCAACTAAAAATATATTTAAAAAAAATTAGCCAGGCATGGTGGCACATGCCTGTAGTCCCAGCTACTTGGGAGGCTGAGGCAGGAGGATGGCTTGAGCCCAGGAGTTTGAGGTTGCTGTGAGCTAGGCTGACGCCACGGCATGATAGCCCGGGGAAGACAGTGAGACTCAGTCTCAAAAAAAAAAAAACAACAAGAAAAAAGAATTCTGAAGCCAACCTTCTTTATTACTATTTTTTTATTGTTATTTTCTTTCAGACAGAGTCTGGCTCTGTTGCCCAGGATAGAGTGCCTTGGCGTCAGCCTAGCTCACAGCAACCTCAAACTCCTGGGCTCGAGCAATCCTTCTGCCTCAGCCTCCCGAGTAGCTGGGACTACAGGCATGCGTCACCATGCCCAGCTAATTTTTTTTTCTATATATTTTAAGTTGTCCAGCTAATTTCTTTCGACTTTTTAGTAGAGACAGGGCCTCGCTCTTGCTCAGGCTGGTCTCAAACTCCTGAGCTCAAACAATCGGCCCACCTTGGCCTCCCAGAGTCCTAGGATTACAGGCATGAGCCAACCTTATTTTTTAATAACTTTATTGATATGTTCTGTATATAAATACTTTATCAGATGTATGATTTTCAGATATTTTTTCCCATTCTGTGGTTATCTTTTCACTTGCTTTTTTTAATTTCAAAATATTAAGAGGGTACAAATGTTTTTGGTTACATTGATCCCTTTTGTAACGCTTGAGTCATGGCTGTAGGTGTGCCCATCACCAAAATAGCGTCCAATGTACCCATTGGGTAGCTTTTTGCTCCTCCCTTCCTTGCTCTTTTCACTTTCTTAATGGTATCATTTACAGATAAGAAATTTTAGTTTTGACTAAATTTATCTATTTTTTCTTTTGTCCCTTGTGCTTTTGATGTCATGTCTGAGTAACCATTGCCTCACTGAAGGTCATAAAGATTTGCTCCTATGATTTTCCTAACAGCTTTATACTTTTATCTCTTACATGTACATCTATGCTCCATTTGGAATTAATGTTTGCATATAGTATAAAGAAGGGGTTCAACGTCATTCTTTTGCATATGGATATTTGGTTGTTCCAGCCCCATTTGTTGAAAACACTATTCTTTCCCTCATCAAATTGTCTTGGCACCCCTGCCAAAAATCAACTGACTATAAATGTGAAGGTTTATAAATGTGAAGGTTTATTTCTAGACTCTAAATTCTATCATGTTGATTTGTATGTCTACGTTTATGCCAGTACGACACGCTGTTGATTACTGTAGCTTCTTGTATGTTGATCTTGTGTCCTGAAACCTTGCTGAACTCACTTATTAGTTCTAATATTTTTCTGTATGTGTGGACTCCTTAGGATTTTCTCTATACAAGATCATGTCATCTGTGTATAAACATTAAAAGACCCTGAGATACAGATTTTCAGATTTAGCCACACTAAACTGGAATTTTAGACAGAGATAAAGATACTGGCCTTAACTTCCGGGACTAAGACTGGAGGCACAGTCTGCCGTAGGCAAAATTATGCAGCACAGTAAATCTCTTACATCCTGACACCATTATAAATTCCCATACAGTACTAAATAACATAACGTCCCTTGAGAAAAATCACTAAAGTACAACTGAAATTTTAAGTGTCCTCTTTTAGCCATTAATGGGAGTTAGTGCTTAAATACCAAGAAGAAAATTTGAATAAAGAGTGACCAGCTAAATTCGCTTACTAGCCAAGTGACCCTCTTTCCTGCATATCAGTCTTTTAGGTCACAGAATTAAATTTTTAGCTTAGTAAAATGACAAGCAACTACACTTTACTGCTAATCAGCAACTAAACCGCAAATATTAAACTTGCAAATGTCAAGAACCAACTTCGTGTGTATTATAAAGTCTGTGATATACTTTAAAATGTTTTAGCAAAGACAGTGTGTATTGTGCTAACAGAAAATTCACGGCTGGGCATGGTGGCTCACGCCTGTAATCCTAGCACTCTGGGAAGCCAAGGCGGGCGGATAGCTCAAGGTCAAAAGTTCGAAACCAGCCTGAGCAAGAGCGAGACCCCATCTCTACTAAAAATAGAAAGAAATTAATTGGCCAACTAAAAATATATAGAAAAAATTAGCCGGGCATGGTGGCACATCCCTGTAGTCCCAGCTACTCGGGAGGCTGAGGCAGGAGGGTCGCCTGAGCCCAGGAGTTTGAGGTTGCTGTGAGCTAGGCTGACGCCATGGCACTCTAGCCTGGGCAACAGAGTGAGACTTTGTCTGAAAAAAAAAAAAGAGTGGAGAAAGTAGAAAGTGAAGCTGACATTTTCCATGGGTACAGAGTGACAGGTCCCAAGTGCAGGGGACTGATGGCTGGGGAGGGCAGAGATGATAGGCAGTGCTTGGCCATGTCACAGATTAGTGCGTTTGAGATGGAGACCAAAGGTGTATGTCCGTGGAAGTTCCTGTGTGAGGGAAAGTTCCCAGTGTTCTTTGATCAATATAAGAAGAAAGCAGAAACCTGGTTAAAAGGCAACAAAAGAGGCATGTTGTTAAGATTTGAACTTGGAAATGAAAAATAGCACTGCTTTGGAGGAGGCAATTTGCACTGATGCAACAGAATGATATTTATGATGTTAATCACAGTTAACCACTGTGTTCTTTTATTCTTTTTCTTCTTCTCCATATCATTCTGGCCTTAACACAGGGGAGAGAAAGCCCCCTGGGTTTTCTAGACCTTGGGATTGGCATGAGAGAGTACGTCTAGTTCTCATGAATGGGCAAGAAAGTTGAGAGAGAGCGCACAAGCATACGCACCAGAGCCCTAGGAGGGTACCTCAGTCAGGATGAGGGCATCATGCACCAGAGGGATGCGGTGTGGACTGTCCACAGAATGAATCTGATAGGGATGTGACTACAACTCAGAGATCCCCACCACCAGGACTGCACAGGCTCCATTCAAGGAGGACAGTACACACACACTTACGCACACACCATCAAGGGTGAGATGCTGGTGCCTATGCCTCAACTCAAGCCGAATGAAGGGGTCTTCAACAGGACCACTCAGAAAACCAAATATGGGACCCCCTCATTTGGAGGAGGGGAGCTGAGGAGACTGGTGTCTGTCTTCCACCCCAGGAAACCTAGAAGGCAAGAGAGGTGGGCAGGTGGGCTACCTGGGACGCTGAGAGCAGGAGAATTACAGTCAAAGAGATGCAGGAGGGGTCTCAAAAAAACCCACGAGGGTGCCCACAAGAGAAAAAGTGAGCTTTAAAAAGCCGCTGTCCTGTGAGAGCACAAGGCCACTTTATGCCAGCACCAGTTAAATAAACACTTCCTTTTCTCCTTCCCATTCCTGTGACCATGGAGGGATGAGGAGCAGCAGGCAGTGAGAGGTGAGAAAATCTGTTCAAGCTCATGGCCAAAGGCAGACAGCTTGCCCACAACTGATCCTACGTGGGGTAATGGGGGAACCGTCTTGTCTTGGAATGAAGATTGAAGTGCTAATAGAATTAACATTCTGTTACTGAATTTAAGATTGTTTTGTGTCTTAAAGTGATCATAAGCTGTTTTATTAATTAGAAGTGAGTAGAGTTTATATTCAGGGAGAGAGGGTAGGTTTCCTCTACCATGCAGGTTTAAAGGGACAAGAGAAGCTGAAAAAAAGTGGTTTCATTACCTTCTATGAATCCTGTTTGCTCAATGTATTGGTTGTGTGTTGTTTTCAGGCAGTGCTCAACGGAGGCTTGGATGGCTGTATTTGCCTCTCAGCATCTAGCCCCCAAACTCTGATTTCCGTGTGGGGAAGGATTCCTCCCCCCATTTTGCAGTTTTGGTAGGCGTGTTAATCAAGGTGCTGGCTAAGAGAGGGGTGTGTACCCAAGCTCAGCCAATTGGACTTTCTCTCCAGACCCTTGAATCCTGAGGGCAAGACTGGCATGCAGGAGTTAATTCATCCCAGCAACCAACCAGGATTAGTTCCTGTACCCAGATCCCTGGATCTTCTTTTGATTCTGTGGACTATCCCATGTCCCTCAAATAAATTCTCTTTCCATATAAATTAGCCATGGTTGGTTTCTGCTACTTGCAATGGAAAGATCCTAAGTGTCAAACTGGAGGGAAAACATATGTGGCAGATCAGAGCTGGCACTATGACAAGTGTCATCTTATGAGAGGCATTCCCAAGTTCCTCTAATGAAAATGTCACAGCGCACATCTCAGCTTTTGTGGAATGTGGGCAGTTATAAAAGGTGGCGGGTAGATAAATAAATGGATAGATGGATAGATAGATAACCAGACATATAGGTATCTGTGAATAACATTTTTATTTCAAATATCATATAGCCATCCTCTCTCTGGCCCAGTGCTAACTGAAAAAGAAAATCTATTTAAAGAAGCAAGTGTGGTCGATGGAGTCATGTATTTTCTAAAGGGCTGCTTTGGCACTTCAAAATGAGACGCAGAATTAGAAGATTATACCTAGTAAAAAGCAATCACTTCATCACGAAGCTGTAGACAAATTTTGAGGTTTTTTTCAAGGAACTCTTTTCTGAATACTATCTCTCTTAAGCAGTTTTATAGTGCTTCTGAAACCAGTCTGTTATTATGTGAGGCTTAACAGTGTCTATCTTGGTAGGTGTCAGTGAATCAAATGTCCTGGGGTTTAAACAGAATAAAATAGATTAAAATCAAGAGATGTGTATTGAGCCCTGTGGCAGACATTGTTGGTGCCCTACCCAGCTACCTCCTTGCTAAGAGAATATATGTACTGTCCAGATATCAGGCAGTCACATATTTCAGGGATGGATTGCCCCAGCCCTAGTCCAACCAGCAATCTTAGTCATTCAAAATAATTCTATTTATGTTTCTGGTGATTGGCTTTGAATTCTGTCCAGGGAGATATTAGTCGCCATTTCCTGGGTTGATTGTTCTAAGAGAGATTTCTTAGTGTTAAATAAAGGCACAAGGAAAAGGTTGTCCATTTTCTGCCTCTGGATGAGTGAAGATGTGATACCTGGAGATAGTGCAGCCTTCTTGTGACCATGTGGAAAGCGAGCCAGTGTACTGAGGATGGCAGAAAGGAGAGATGGACAGAACTTGGGTCATTGATGCTGTTGTTAAACCATATATTGACCAACCCTAAAACTGCCTTACCTCTGTCCTCCTTATGATATGAATTAATGACAAATCTCTTCATATTTTCAGCCATTTTGAGTTGTTTTCTGTTGTTTAAAAGCCCTTTCCCTCCAGGAGTTTATAATCTTCTTTAGAAATTTCACTGAATGCATCTTTAAAATATGTGACATCAGCTGCTCTCAGACAAAGATATTTTCCCTAAGTGGTGCTAACATCTTTTTGAACCTTTCATGAGTGATTATTTAAGAACAACAGAACTCTCCAGCTAAGCAAAGCTATCTTATTACTAGATAGTTATAAGATGCTCCAGGGGGTTATGGACTGAAAATATTTTTGCTATCTTCCTGCCCTCCCCCCAACTCCGTGTTACTTCTCTGATCTGACCTGAGGATCAGGGGGATATCCAGAATATGAAGAATTATTACAAAACAAATGTCATGAGCCAGCTGCTCTATTATGTAGACACTATAGAGGCTTTTTCAGCCTTGTGACAATATTAAAGATATGGCTTTCATATTGCTTATGCCTGAGAGGTTGTTGAAAGTCAAACATAAAAAAGAACTTAAGGAAATTGTGACCAGTGGCATATTGGGAGAAAAGCGTCACCTGGCAATGAGAAAGACGAAAAGATGATGATGTCAAATGATGCAAGAAACTGGGATCAAAGTACCTCTGCACAACTTGTTGGCAGTGGCAAAATTTAATATTCCTTCCTGCCCAAACACAAATCTCCTGAGCATGAAGGCGCAGTGGGTCTGAGTCTAGCTCCTGGTGGTGGAGACACAGATCTCAGTGAGCTTCCATGGCTGCTGAAGAGTGAAAAGACACCAATAGCCACAGTGAAGAAGAAAAAGCTGTTCTGGAGGACAGAGCAATCGCTGGGGGAGAGGCCACTCTGACCTCTGATTTGCTAATTAATTTTGCAGGAAGGCAACCTGCAGTATTCTGCCCCCAACAGCAGACTGGACACGACCTTCACCTAGCTTTATAGAGAGAAACTTATAGCCAAAAAGCAAGCTGACTTCAGCGCTTTTCCAAGAGAATAATTTTCAGGGCGTTTCCTGCAGTCCGGGATCGCTCAGCCCTCTGGGCCATCCCGTCTGCTGCAGTTACCTTGGTACAAAGCAGTGGCCAGTGTTTGGGAGGCTGGCCCGGGGCACTGCACAGCACGGAAGGACACCCCAGCCTTTGATACTCCCTGTCTCCTGCCACTCGTGCCTCCAGGCTCCACCTATCACCAGTTCTGTGACATTGGCCAAATTCTTTATCCTTTCTCAACCTTTGTTTTTCCACTTGTAAAGCGCAGGTAACAGACCCACCTGCCTTACAAGGTTATTGTAAAGATTAAAGAAGATAATGAGACTGTAGCAGTTGCCTCTGGTTTTAAGGAGGAATAACTTGCTCGAGGGCACACTGTGAAGTGGAGGCAGGGGCTAAAAGCCATATCCTTTTCTCTGGGGCCCCCACCCCACCTACAGGGTTTCCAGGGCAGTCATCCTGTTGGTAAGAAGACCTCTGCTCCTTGGCTGCAGTTGGTCAGTTCGGAGATAAACACTAATCAAATCAGTCCAACTAGAGTCTGTCCTGTCCTGGGAAGGTTAGGAATTGAAATGATGGAGAAAGAAGGGCCAGTCTCACTCCTGGAACTGAGGACCAATAAAAGATGAGATGGCTCTGTTCTGCCGTGCAGAGAAAGACGGTCTGCGAGAGACGGTCTGAGAGAGAATCAGAAGTGGGAGTCCAAAGAAAAGCAGAGGAGAGGGGACGAAGCTCTTCCTGGAGCTCCGCAGGGCTCCAGCCTGGTCCCAGTTAATTCACAGTCCCACAACTCCATTATAGACTCCAGAAAGCCCCTGGATACATCTCCAGTTTTGCCTAGCTTAGCAACAGTCACTTTCTGATACTAACAATGAACAGAGTTTTTCATGACACAACGCACTAGAGATCGGGGGTTCTCACCCTCTCATTCTACAAATATGTCTGTGCCAGGCACGTTCTAAGGGCTGGAATATACAGTTCCCACCCTCAGAAACTTACAGTCCAGTGGGAGATATGGGCATTTCCCAAATAATCACCCGGATAAATATGCGGTGGTATAACTCTAGGTTCCTTTCCCTTGTGTTATTAGAAAAAAGCCAGTGTCTTCTTATGTCTCATACAGACACTTAAGAAGACAGAGAAGCATCTTAATGGGGTTGAAGGTCAAGTCCTGGCACTTCAATGGTTAAACTTCAGTCATGAGGAAAATGCACAGTACGAATCCCAGCATCTCTTTCCCTCCTGCCAGAGCAGTGAGGTGTCTCTATGTATCCACAGTCTCGCGTTTCCCATCATCACCTTTATTGCTCTCTTTAAATCCTGGGGTTTCAATTTTCTGTCCCATCAAAATGATTCTGCTTTTAACAACTGCAGACCTTTCTCCCTGTTATTCCCTAGCCCCAGGCTGGTACAGCCACATCATATAGGAGAGGCATCTCTCCCAGGCGGAGGGCAGTGCACACCCCAGGGAGCTGTGTTGTCACTGATTTACGATGCCCCGTCTTCTGCCAGTTGAGGAGAATCACTTTATCAGAATAAAGTCAGGTGGTGGTGGGGGGCAGCTTTTCCTGATTGGCTCCGAGCACTCTCCTGCATATTTCAGAGGCACTTACATTTACAAGTCACAGGGACTGTGTGTGTGCCAGTGATGTGAAGAGAAATGACCAAATATTGAACAGAGGTGTGTGATTTGCCTTACATTTATTCAGGGATAAAGGGTGGGGTGTAGCGATCCTGAGTGCAGAGGTAAGGAGCAGGAGCAACCTGCTTGCACACAGTTTAGGGGAGATGCTTCTCTGCCTCTTAGTCTCTCATTCGGGGGCTCCGAAGGCACTTGGGGTTTTAATAGTATCATCGTCATCATCATCAATATCACAATCACCACATTTCAGAACTGGAAAGTTCTTCAGAATCCTCCTAGTTGAATCCACTGCTTCACAGATGAGGAAGCTGAGGTTCAGAAACGAGGAATAACTTGGCTTGAGGGCAAATTGTGAGGTGGAGGCAGGGTGCGGTGGCTCAGCCTGTAATCCTAGCACTCTGGGAGGCCAAGGCAGGAGGACCACTTGAGGTCAGGAGTTCAAGACCAGCCTGGGCAAGAGTGAGACCCCTGTCTCTCCTAAAAATAGAAAAAATTAGCCAGGCAACTGAAAATAGAAACAAAAATTGGCTAGGCGTGGTGGCTCGCGCCTGTAGTCCCAGCTACTTGGGAGGCTGAGATGGGAGGATTGCTTGAGCCCAGGAGTTTGAGGTTGCTGTGAGCTAGGCTGATGGTGGCACTCCACTATAGCCTGGGCAACAGAGTGAGACTCTGTCCCAAAAAAAAAAAAAAAAGCCAGATCCTCTGACTTCCGACCCTTTATTACCAGGCCTTTTGTAGGCGGCCTGAGGTGCTAGGTGTTGTGCAGTGGCCTTAGGATTGTATGTAGGGATCTCAACATTAGGGTGTCCCCATCCACACGCAGACATATGAAAAAATACACAAGGCAGAGGTTTTTTTTTTTTTTTTACTATTTCTTTCTATCTAAGTAGCAATATAATCACATTATAAAAACTTGGAAAGTAGGAAAAAGAAAAAATTAGTCTTATTATCCTAACATAATCTATGTTAGCATTTTGTTCGTTTCCTTTCTAGTTATTTTCTTTACATTTAGTTTCCTCTGCAAGTGTTGAGATTACAGTATATCTGCATAATCTTGTGTCCTGTGTTTTCATATAACTTTATGGCATAAGCATTTTCCATTTTATTACTTTGTCTTCGTAGCCGTATTTTAATGACTAATTAATATTCTTCCCAATGGGTGTACCACAGTTTACTTACCCACTCCTGTGTCATTGGACATGTAGTTTTCTGCAGTTTTCCATTAAATAAATAATGCTGCAATGAACATCTTATGCATATAGCTTTCCCCGGATATTTATGTTATTTCTGCAGGATATCTTTCAAATGTGGAACAACTAGGCCAATGATTCAGAACAGTTTTATGGCTCTTGATACATATTGCCAAATTGCCTGCTAAAAGCTTCTCACCAATTTACATAAACAATTTCGAATGAGTCAAAAGCGTAAGCAAATAAAAACTTAACAAGGAATTAAATAAGAACCACTCCAGGTACACATCGTGTATGCAGACGGTTAAATGCACTCTGACTTGTATGCTGTGGGATAATCATTGCTCTCTTATAGTTGGAGAGAGGAGGAAGGTAAAGGCCCTCAGGCTTGTCATGCCATTGTTATTTCCAGGCTTAGGCACTGTAGTTCTCGTGGCTGTGCAATAGAATCAACTGAAATATTTATTAAACTGCTGATACCTGGGCTGGCCCCCAGAGATTCTGGTTTAATTGGCCTGGAGTGTAGTCTGGCTCTGGGAATGTAGAAGGTTCCCAGATGATTCTGTTGGGATGCCGGATCAAGCCCCTCTGTTTGGATTCAGAGACTGGCAGGAAGACTGAGGAGGACATCAGAGACAAAGACGCTGAGTGATGTCCCTAAACCTGGTGTTTCCGTCTTTGTTTCCTCTGCCCTGGAGAGACCTCAACCCTTGGGTGCCGACAAGTCTCTGTCTGCTCCTCCCATCCTGAACCCGGAAATGCCTGCTACATCCAGCTCCCACAGGCCCTGACTTTGGAGGCCCAGAGATTCCCAAGAGGATGAAATGAGGAAAAGCACAATGTCAGGAGCAATTGTGGAGCCTCCAAAATGCCAGCCTAAGGGGTCTTAAAAGGATGGGAATCCCACACGTCCAACTTTGGGGGACTGGTAAACACATCACAGTACGTTCACATCCTGGAGTGTCATGCAGCCACTGATTTGTGCTAAAAGGAAAAGCTCTTCAAAATCCTACATGATAAAACCAGGTGCAGAGGAAATGTATAGTATGATCTGATTTGGGTAAAAAGAACCCTATTACGTACACATTCACTCGTATATACACAGAAGGTGTTGGGAAAGGTACATAAGAAATGAATAGGAGAGGAGTGATCTTAGAAGAATAGGTTTGCAGGCATGAGAGTGGAAGAGTGAGGAGAGTTGAATTATTCCCCTTAGACCCTTCTCTACTGCTGATATTGTGTGCCTCAAGCATGTCTTACTCTTATAATTTTATTTTTAAAAGACCATTATAACGTTTTCCAATAATAGGGGGCAGGAAAGAGAGACAATAGTAAGAATAATAATCTTGTACATTCCTCATAGCACATTACAGTTCTAAAAGCGCTATCATTCTCTCTTTTGAGATGAGTCGGGACAGTATCATTTCTGTTTTATAGACAAACTGAAACGCCAAGAAGTAAAGAAATAGCAAGAGGATCAGGACTGATAACAAGTACCGTCCAAGGCTTCTGGCTTCTAGCCCTCTGACATCCTTTTTACGATTCTAGACTTCAGAAATAAATTCCAGAGAAGCAGGATTCTGATGTCCCCAAAAACACTGCCAGGACTTTTCCTGCCTTCACCCCCACACACCAGGAGCTTGGGTAGGCACGGAAGGGGGCCCCATGGAGCCCACCGCAGAACAAGAGAGGCAGAGCCCTTCAGAGCAAAGCAGAGAGAGACAGTAAATAGCTCAGACTCTATCAGAGCCCCATAAAACACCAACTGGCTGAGGCTGACAGACTCTTTAAAGGTCATTTGTGCACCTTACTTCCATGCCGCACCCCTCTCCACCACTCTCCACTAAATCTTGAGTGCCTGTTGTTGGGTGGGAGGAAGGTACATCCTTCCTGCCTCTGTGTCCCCCTGAAGCACCTTGCCTCCAGGTGGCATAGAAACTCCTCCATAAATGTATATCAGAGTAAACAGAGGCTTGATGTGGTGGCTCACACCTGTAATACTGGCACTTTAGGAAGCCTAGGCTGGAGGATTGCTTGAGGCCAGGCGTTCAAGAACAGCCTGAGAAAGAGTGAGATCCTGTCTCTACAAAAAATAGAAAAATTAGCCACCACGGGCTTTGTGGCGCATGCCTGTAGTCCCAGCTACTCAGGAGGCTGAGGCAGGAGGATCACTTGAGCCCAGGAGTTTGAGGCTGCAATGAGCTATGATGATGCCACTGCACTCAAACCTGGGTGGCAGAGCAAGGCCCTGTCTCAAAACAAAACAAAATAAAACAACAATAATGAATGAGCACCATCAAAGATGGTGATGGCCAATATTTATTAATGTTATCAATTTTATAAATTATAAGCATAATATATATTATTGTATCAATTCTATACATTTCTATAGATTATTAATTTATAATGCATTTATTTATAGCCAATTTTTTATTACATTTGTGAAATAGAAATAATCCTTACTAACTGCATTTTATAGATGGAGACAGTCTTACAGAGATAAAGGAGCTAGCTGGAGGCCACACCACGAGTAAGGGGAAGCCAGGCTGGCTGGACAATGTGACCCATGTCACTTTTGAAGGACAGTGTGTTTCTCAGGAGAACATGTTGAGCCATAATTAAGCAGTGGGAGATTTTCCAGAGAAGGATGGCATAGTCAGAGTGGTGGATTCAGAGGTAGGTTTGATAGGGAACGATCTGGGGTAGTTATGTAAAGAATGAACCTTTGAGTTGCAATCATCTGATGAAGAATCTATCAAGCCACACTTAGGATTTGCGTACTTTTTTGTATGTAGGTTATGCTTCAGTAAAAATTAAATTAAAAAGAATGAGCTAACAAATGGTCCCTGAGGCTCCTGGTGCTGTCTTATAAAAGGATGACTGGTTAATGCTTCTGTTTCCCAGTGGGGTGGGAGAAGGCAGGTGTTCGCTCCCCTGGAATCTCTCTCTGCTCCATAGCATCCTCCACACTGGCACCAAGCTGTCATCCTGAAATAAGGGGCCAAATAAAAGTCCTCTTCTGCCTACAGTATCTCAGTGGCTTCTTATTACCTACAGAATACACTCCAGATTCGTTGGCAAAGCCAGCCACGTTCTGTGCCTACCTAACCTTGTAACCTAATCTTTCACAGGAGAGGGGGCAGAAATGGCGTTTGAGCTTGGAGACCATGGGCTCCACCATCTTCTGGCCGTGCCACCTTGGGCAAGTCCTGCCCCTTGTCTGTGGAACAGGAGTGATGGTCTTGTACCGCAGTCAAGGTCGTGGCGAAGGGAGCAGAGATGATGCACATCGAACATATGAAACGGTGTTTGGTGCCCAGTTAGCATTCAATAAATGTTTGCTGTCACTTCTCATTTTTCATTTAACTACCCTGACACCTTAAATTATTTCCTCACCATTGTCTGACCATAGGATCCCATTCTTCCCCTCCCACCGCTACATCTTCTTTATGCATTCAGATCCTCCTCTTCCCTGTGAAATTTACTCTGTCCCTCCCCCAGAAGGCTCTGTCAGCACTCCCCACAACCCATGCAGACCTTCTCGACCCCCGCGTGCTCCTGCAGTGCTTGACCTGCGCTTCCACTAGAGCTTCCCCTGCTCGGCCATCAGTGTGTCCCCAGGGGACCTTCTCCCCTGCAGTATCAGCACCTTCTTGCTCATCTCCAGCAGCCAGCACTGTGCACACTGGAGTGGACGGACCTGAGGTGATTGTCCAGCCGGTGAGCCGACAGCCCTGTCCTTTCTCTGAGACATACCCACTGTCCCTGGCAATTATTCTACATGGTGAGATTCTCTACCCACCTCTCCAAGCCACTGCTGATAGGACTAGGGATGAGCAAGTGACCCAAGCTGGATGGATCAGGATATTTAGTCCTTGGAATTAGAAATAGAGGAACAGCTACCACTGGTCTGGCCAGCACTGCTCCATCCCTTCTGTTATGGGTTGAATTGTGCCCCTTTCCCCACAAGAGAAACAATACTGAAGTCCCAAACTCTAGTACCTGGGAATGTGACCTTATTTGGAAATAGGGTCTTTGCAGATGAGCAAGTGAAGATGAGGTCATTGGGGCAGGCCCTAATCCAATATGACTGTTTCCTTATAGAAAGGGGAAATCTAGACACGGAGACAGACATGTGCAAAGGGAAGACGATGTGAAGATGCAGGGAAAGCACCATCCACAAGCCAAGGCGTGTCTGAGCCCACCAGAAGCTAGGAGACTGGCAGGTAGGGAGCAGATGCTCCCTCGCACCTGCAAGAGGAACCAGCCCTGATGACTCCTAGATTTCAGACTTCTGGCCTCCTGAACTGTGAGACAATACATTTCTGCTCTAAGCCATCCAGTTTGCGGTATTCTGTTATGAGAGTCCTAGGAAACTCACGTACTCTCCTTTTGGTGAATTTATCCCCTCTCAGGCCTGTGGTTCAAAAGGAGTTTACTCCTCCTCTCTCCTCCTCCTCCCTTGCCATCATCGTCGTCACCGTCATCACCATCACTAACGCTGACAGACCTTACTTTGTGCTATGCACTGCTCTAAGCACTCTACAGTTAACCTTTATAACAATCTGTGAGACGGGTTCTATTATTATACCTATTTCACAGACACAGAAACTGACATATAGAGAGGTTTAAGTGCCAAGAGTCACACAGCTAATAAGTAACAGGGCCAGGATTTAAACCCAGGCAGCCTGGCTCCAAAGCCTATGTTCTGTCCTCTTCCCTTCTCTGGTACCTCTCCTACCTGGCCATAGGGGTGGAGACATGTCCCCAGCTATATTAATTGAGTCTTCTCTAAGGATTTTTTAAAATTGGAACTTGGAGAAGAAAAGCCAACCTTTTTGGGTGGCAAGATTTATCAGGTGCTATCAGTGGTCATGCATGTTCTTTAACACAAGGGAAGAGCAGGTCCATATCAAAGAAAGGATGCTCACAGTCAGAGATGAGAAATGGGGAGGTGAATGATATCCAGTCCCTGTTACTCTCTGTCTAGGTGGCCTAGCCCCAATCCTGCCCTTCCCAAAGCTTGTTTATAAGAGCACATAGATTTTGCTTTTGCCCAAGCTAGTTAGGTTCCCATCATTTGCAAACAGAAGATTCCTGACCAGCACACTTGCAAATTGGAAACTGGGACTGAAACATTCTATTCCTGTTTGGGGGTGGTCTCTTGAGTGGCAGAGATAAAAATAAACCTGACTCCTGTGAGACCCGGATCTCCTGCAAAAGGCTTGGTACCAGAGAGAGCTGAGCTCCACAGGGGGAGGGGCAGAAGCAGATGCCAAGAAAAGAAGAGAGGGGATGGAGAGAGAGCACACCGTGGAGCCCTGAGAGTTTTCCAGTTCCAAGGCTTGGCTGCATTCTCCCTGTATCCGTGTAATCCACTCCCCCTCTTCAGTTTAAAATGGCACTAGTTGGTTTCAGTAGGTTGCATGCGAAGAATCATACATAATACAAACACAGTGGGAACTCAATAACTATCGAACACAATGGAAGGTTTTTAAGCAAGGCAGTAAATACGGCGGAGAGGGTTGCTTAGGAATGTTGCTCTGGAGGCTCTAGGTGGGGAGATGAGTTGGGGGAGCACAGGCCAGGGCGGGGGTGAGAGAGAGGCCCCCACAGAGGTCAGTAAGAGAGGTGGGACGGCCTGAGTGACAGGGAAGGAAAGTGGGGGCACCGAGGGAAGGACTCGGTGGGACTCTGCAACTGAGGAGACGTGGGAATGAAAGGAGAGAGGTGTCAAAGATGACTGGGAATTTGAGGCTGGTTTCCAGGAGGAGGGAGGGAAGGAGAGGGAGGGAAGCGGGGAGAGAAGATGAGCAGGCTCTGGCTCCCGCACACCGCACACCGATGTTGAGCTGAGGTACCAGTGACAGAGCTAATTAAAGTAACTGAACAGAGAGAAACGGGGCCTGGTGTTCAGGAGAGGAGTCAGCTGCCAAAACAGAGACTGGGGGTCTCCCTTCGCAGAGAGCCTGGGCTGGTAGAGAGGCCACGGCAGCCCAGGGAGCTCATGGGAGAAAAAACACAGGAGGCACATTATTTAGGAAGTGAGAATAAATAACTGGAAAAACTGAGCAAGAGCAGACCCGAGAGGTGGGGCAGAAAAGCCCCATGTGCGGTATTGAGGAGATGGAGGAAGGAGAGAGTTTCCAGAAGGGGATAGTGGTGAATGGTGCTCGAAACTGCAGACAGGCCGGGAAAGGACAGTTCTCCAGGGGCTGCGACAGTGATTTAACTCGCTGAGGAGCAGATCATGGGAGCTGCCGAGGGAGCAGCGCATCAGGATGAGGGGGAGACAGATGGCAAGGCCCTGGGGAGGGGCTGCGAGTAATTTAACGCCACAGCAGTCGGCAGCTGCTTTTGCCGTCTCCGGGAGTGGCGAGGAAGGTTTTACAAGTAGGAAAATACCCAGACAGGCTGTTTGATGGGAAAGGTGAAGCCTCCAGGATTGAAGCTGGATATGTCGGTGAGATCATGAGAAACCTGAACTACTCTGCCCGGTAACGTGGCAGGGCTGAGAGGTTGGGGCTGTGGTCTGCGGGGCAGGGGGTAGCAGCTGCCTCGTTGGTAGGGGGAGAAGATATGAAAAGTCATTCCAGCTAGGGCTCTGGCTGTAAACAACAGAAACCAACCCTGACCCTGGCTAACTTAAGTAGAAAAGGAATTCATTGGAAGGCTCACAGAATCCAGAAGTTTATTAGCTATATATGCTACATAAATTATTCTAAAACTTAGGGGCCAAACCACATTTATTATCTCATAGTTTCTGTGGGTCAGGAGTTAGGGAGCAACTTAGCTAGGTGGTTCTGGTTTGGGGTCTGTCTCAGATTACAGTCAAGGTGTCAGGTAGTGCTTCAGTCTTCTGAGGCATGACTGGGGCTTTCACAACGGCTCACTCCCTTGGGTGTTGGCAGGAAACCTCAGCACTTTGTTGGCTGTTGGCAAGGGGCTTCATTCTCCCACATATGGGTCTTTCCATGATGCTGCCTGAGTATCCTCGTGATGTGTCAGTGGGCTTTCCCCAGAGTGAGCAATCCCAGAGAGAGAGAGAGAGAGGGAGAGAGAGAGAGAGAGAGAGAGAGGAAGAGGAAGCCTCCCATGACTTGGTCTCACAAGTTACACATCAACACTTCTGCCACATTCTGTTCATGAGAAGTGAGTCGCTAGGTTTAGCCCATCCTCGGGGGAGGGAAGTTTAGCCCCAGCTCTTGAAAGGGGAGGAGCACCAAAGAATTTGTGCACATATTTAAAAATTAAAACCATCACAGGAAAGTTGGAAAACTTGAAAAACAGGCAGAAGGCTGGACAGCCAGTGCCCCAGACAAGGCCACACCAAGGAATAGCCTGGTTAGGGATGGACACTGAAGGCCCTGCTGTCCAGACCCCGATGTCCCTCTTGTCCCCTGCATTATTTGTAGCACTTGCTCCAAAGACAAAGTCGCTGGCCCAAGCAGTGGATTGGCTGGGTTTGGATCTTGCGCCCACACCGTGGCTGCAGTGTGGAGTAGGATCCTGACTCACACCAAGATCCCCATATTTGCAAATTCCCAAACCCACATCCACACGCACACACCACAGGAGCAGTCCCCATCACAGAAGGACTCTTGTCTGATTCTCTGACCTCAACTGGGTGTCCAACAATTCAATTCAATTCTGACACTGACTCCCAGAGTTAGTGTAGACCCCACACGTTAAGGGGCTGCATCATGTTTGTGTCACCACAGGATGGAGAGAAACCAAAGTGAGATTTGTATGCTCCAGTGGAAACGAGACATTGGAGCTGGAGATGACGAGAGAAAATGTCCCAACCCCGAGAGCTCCTAAGATCCCATCCCTGAGAGGAGTCCCATGACGCTCCAAAGGTGTCTAAGGTTTTGAGTTTCCCAGCATATGTGGGATGAGGTTTTGAGTCATTTAAATGTAACTATTAACAGAAGGTGACCCCACCAGATAGGGGCTATGAAGATATCCTGGATTCTGACATTCGGCTTTAAATATAAACCTGAAGTCTTTAGTAATGTGAATGTTACTATTAAGGAAGAAAACAGTGTCTTCTAAGGTCAACCTGGATTTAGTTTTAGCAAGTCAATGGTTTTTTTTTAAATGAGCTAGAGCCTGGGGCCTTGTAGGTGAAACCAGTTAGAGAGCTAAGTTCTGAGAAAAAAGGAGAAAGTGGTGAATATAGATGTATGAGGGATACAGCTCTCAAGGGAGATCTTCTGACCAGGACGGAAAGGTCAGAGTGCACTACCTCAGGGTCCTCTGTTCTTACCTATGGTGCAGGCTTCTAAAGAGGCCTAAAAGCACAGGCCCGGGGGACACCACTGGATAGAGTTTGTCAAGGGACCCTGGCCATGTGGGGAGCATCATTGTTCTAACTAAAGCCAAGGGGTGGGCCTGGGGGGCCAGGGGTTTAAGCATCCCACTAGCTGGAGCCAGGATGGATAGGTGGGAAGGAGGGCAAGGGAGTCAGAAGACATAAGGATCAAGGCTGGGGAGGACAGGCTGACAGTGCACTTACTGACAAGAACTGGGCTTTGTAATGTGATATGTCCTTAATGAAATGTCAGACAGAGGCCCTACAAATGAGTCTATGATGAATGTCCAATCAATGTCCAATAATGAGTTACTAGTTATTGGTCAATAACCAGCCATGCTCTTTCCAGGCCTGCCCTGGAGACAAGGGGCTGACAGAGATATCCTGAAGCTGTCTTTCTATACCTTGTTTTTGGAATGACATAGCTTAGCTTAGGTCTGTGAGGATTCTTTTTTGGTCTTAGAATTACTTGATCAGCCCATTCTGATATTATTTATATGAATGTTGAGGAAATTTCCTTGTCTGTAATGTTAAACCCTCTTACTACAGTTCATTTCAAACATTTAATGAGCTCCTACTGTGTGCCAGGCACTGGGGAATACAAAAATAAACAAAGCAAACCAGATGCAGCCTTTGTCCTCAAAAGTTCCCATTGTGTGTGTGTGTGTGTGTGTGTGTGTGCGTGCATGTGTTGGGATATGGGGATTAGACTGGTTGAAAACCAGACACTATAGGAAAACATAATATATTATGAAGAGGACTATCTAAGAAGAGATAAATACTCATCTGGTACACATGCTAGCTAGATGTTTTGCATATATCATCTCCTTTCCTCCTCAATATAACTTTGTGAAGGAAGTATTGTTATTATCCCCATTTTACAGAAGGAGGATCTGAGATCACATGACTTCTCTAAGGTCACACAGATGGTAAGTGGCAGAGCCAGAACTCACATCTACGCTTTTCTAAGGTCACAGTCTTTTTCTTTTTATCATAGTAAATACACATAAAATTTACCATCTTAACCATTTTTAAGTGTGCATGCAGTAATATTAAGTACAATCACATTGTTGTGCAACTAGTCTCCAGAATGCTTTTCATCTTGCAAAACTAAAGCTCTATATCTATTAAACATCAACTGCCCGTTCACTCCTCTTCCTACTCCTGGCAACCACCTGCCTCTGAGAATTTGACTACTTTGGGTACCTCATATAAGTGAAATCATACAATATTTGTCCTTTGTGACTGGCTTGTTTTACTTAGAAAAATATCCTGAAGATTCATCCACATTGTAGCATGTACCAGAATTTCCTCTCTTTTTAAGGCTGAATAATATTCCATTGTATGCCACACTTTGTTTATCCATTCATTCATCAGTGGACTCTTGCGTTGCTTCCACTGTTTGGCTGCTGTGAGTAACGCTGCTATGAATATGAGTGTACAAATATCTCTTCAAGGCACTGCTTTCAATTCTTTTGGATATGTACCCAGAAGCAGAATTGCTGGGTCATATAATAATTCTATTTTTAATTTTTTGAGGAACTGCCATACTATTTTTTATGGTGGCTGCACCATTTTATATTCCCATCAACAGTGCCCAAGGGTTCCAATTTCTCTACATCCTTGCCAATAGTTGTTTTCTTCCTTCCTTCCTTCCTTCCTTCCTTCCTTCCTTCCTTCTTTCTTCTCTTTCCCTCCCTCCCTCCCTCCCTCCTTCATTTCTTCCTTCCTTCCTTGATAGCAACCATCCTAATGGATGTGAGGTGCTATCTTATTGTGGTTTGGGTTTTTATTTCCCTAATGATTAATGATGTTGAGCATCTTTTCATGTGGTTTTTGTCCATTTGTATATTTTCTTTGGAGAAATGTCTATTCAAGTCCTTTGCCAATTTTTAAATTGGTTTTTGCTTGTGGGCGGAGGGCTGAGTTCTTTATATATTCTGGATACTAACCCCTTATTAGATATATGATTTGCAAATATTTTATCCTATTCTACAGGTTCTTTTTCACTCTGTTGATTATGTCTTTTGATGCACACAAGTTTTTAATTTCAACATAGTCCAATTTATCTATTTTTACTTTTGTTCCTTGTGTTTCATATCTAAGAAATCATTGATAAATCCAATGTCATGAAGTTTCCCCCTGTGTTTTCTCCTAAGAGTTTTACAGTTTTAAACCTTACATTTAGGTCTTTGATCTATTTTGAGTTAATTTTTGCATATGGTATAAAGTTAAGTATTCAATTTTATGGTTTTGCATGTGGATATCCAGTTAACCATTTCTAAGTGTACAGTTCAGTGGCATTAAGAACATTCCCATTATTGGGCAACCATCACCACCATCCATCTCCAGAATTTTTCGTCATCCCGTATTGAAACTTTGTACCCATTAAATAGTAACTCCCCATTTGCCCCTCCCCCACCCCCTGAAACCACTGTCCTATGAGTTTGTCATAGTTCATGTTCTTAAGGACCATGTTCTACATGGGAATTGTGGGAGCACAGAGAAGGGACATTTAGCCTTGGATTGGTGGGGGTGTTGGTAGAAGGATGATGAGTGTGTTAGAAGAGGTTTGGGAAGAGGGAGGAGGGATGCTCAAGCTGGCCAGGAACCAACCAAGCAAGGGAGTGAGGGGGAGCTGCATGCCAGAAATATGATGAGCAGAGGCAAAGGCTTGGGAGGTGGCTGGGGGTATTCTGGGCACTATGAGTCATCACGGTCAGTCCCTCTTTGGTGGGACAAGTTGCTTACCCATGCGTTGAGGTTACTAAACAATTTCCTATCTGTTTCTTCTTTGGAATGCCCCTTCCTGTCACCTTTCCTGTTCAGAGCTGACTTTTCTTTCCTTCCATTTCATTCCTCCTCCTTTTTTAAATTGTATACTTCTTAGTGAGATATAATGTATATATGTCATAATCCATGAATGTGTGTGATGAATTTTCACAGCATGAACATACCCATGTACTTTGATTCAGATGCAAAATAGAACTTTACCAGAACCCGAGGAGACCCCTTCCAGTGACTACTCATACCCTTCCCCCAAGGGTAGCCACTACCTTTGTTATCGAGCAATCAATGGGCTCACTGCCCAATGCACATAGACACCAGTATGATGGCCCTGGCTTTTGAGCAAAGAAAAGCTTTATTGCAAGTTGTCTAGCAAGGAGACAAGAGGAAATGCTCAAATCTGTCTTGCCAAGCTGGGGACTATGTTGAGTTTGTAAGCATGGGGTAATGAGCTGTGATCTAATTTGATCTTGCAATGAGGTTATGCCAGGGCTTAATCTGATCCTGGATCCTGTCACACAGTGTTCACTTCTTCTTCTTCTTCTTTTTTTTTTTTTTTTTTGAGACAGGGTCTTGCTTTGTCACCCAGGCTAGAATGCAGTGGCATTATCATAGCTCATAGCCACCTCAAACTCCTGGGCTCAAGTGATCCTCCTGCCTCAGCCTCCCAAGTAGCTGGGAGTATAGGCACATGCAACCACACCTAGCTAATTTTTATAATTTTTGTAGAGACATGGTTTCACTCTTGCTCAGGTTGGTCTTGAACTCCTGGCCTCAAGCAATCCTCCGTCTTTAGCCTTCCAAAGTGCTAGGATTACAGGCATGAACCACCACGTCCAGCACTACTATTCACTTCTTAATTCAGTCCCCGATCCTGGGTCCAAGCACTTAGGTTACACCTGTGGTTGCATGTGTGGTTCATCTGGGCATGCTTAGGTTACATGGCCTTCAACCTGGGCATCCATGGCAACTGAAAAACGACACAACCTTGTTACATAACAAGGTTGAGCCAGCTTGGTCTGGTGCGGTTACACCCTGACTTCTGACAAAATAAACTACTTTTGCTTTGTTGTCTTCCGTATATAGATGGACTCCTACAGAATATACTCTTTTGTGTCTGGTTTCTTTGGCTCAACATTCTTCTTCTTTTCCTGGGCCAATTCTCATCTTGCCTGAATGTCAGAAAACGGTCATTGTGCTAGTCTTTATCCCAGCCAAGATGATGGAGGAGAACTGGCTGCACAAACATAAGGTAGCATCACAATTCACAATAAACCACAGGACAAGAACTTTCTCTGGCCTGGCCCCATGGGGCTGCTGCTAGAAAATGGATGGCTCCCATTGAGGGCCGAATGGAGAAGGGATAGCACTTGCCCCGTGCTGGTCCCTTAATATTTCAAGGAGAGTGAAGCTTAGAATTGTTAAACATTCCCAGAAGGGCCATAGATCTCATTTTAGCTTGTTTCAATTGCAGAATGAAATGGCCTGTTTTCTTGGCAATTTTTATTTTTTCCTCTCAGTCCCTTGTCCTCTGGTTCACTGCTCACAGGTGTATAGCTTCCTTCCTTCCTTTCTCTCCTCAACTCTCATGAGCAAACCTTCTGGGTGATGGAAATGTTATGATGGTCAACCTATGTAAAGATTAATTTATTAATTAAATGAATTATTTGAGTTGTATGCTAAGATTTGTACACTTTACTATATGTAAATTATATCTCGATTTTTTTCAAAGTCTACATAATGAAGGGTGGGGTGAATCAGCTAAGCTTTAGAATTCCTTGTAACTCTTGTATCTTGTGAGTCCAAGATTGGCTAAAAGTTCCTGGGTCTGGTGGAGGCCTGAACGCTGCTGAAATATATATTTCAGTAAACAATATATATTTCAGCAGCGTTCAGGCCTCCACCAGACCCAGGAACTTTTACATATGTTGACCATCATAACATTTCCATCACCCAGAAGATTTGCTCATGCTTTTCCCCAGCCAATCTCTACTCCTCCTCCACTTGTTTACTTCTGTCATCATAGATCATGCTTTCTGTTCTTGAACTTCAGATAAATGGAATCATACAATATGCATTTTTTTGTGTCTGGCTACTTTTGCTCAACACCAGGGTTTTGAGATTCATCTATGTCATTGAATGTATCAGTAGTTTGTTCTTTTTATTGCAGAACATGCTATCATTTATTTGTCTATTCTTCTGTTTAAGGACATTTGGGTTGTCTCCAGTTTGGACTACGGTACTAGTTTGCTAGGGCTGCCATAACAGAGTACCACAGACTGTGTGGCTTAAACAACAGAAGCTTATTTTGTCGTGATTCTGGAGGCTAGATGTCTAAGATCAAGGTGCTAGCAGTGTTGGTTTCTTCTGAAGGTCTCTCTCCTTGGCTTGTAGATGACTATCTTCTCTCTGTATCTTCACGTGGTCTTTTCTCTATATGTGTGCTCTAATCTCTCTTTTTAAAAATTTTTATATCCTTCCAAAGGACTTTATTTATTTTTAAAATTTATTTCAAAGTATTATGGGGGCACAAATGTTTTTGGTTACATGGATAGCTTTTGTAATGCTTGAGTCATGGTTATAAGTGTGCCTATCACCCGGATAGTATTCATTGTACCCATTAGGTAAGTTTTCATGCATCCCCTCTTCCTCCCTCCCCTCTGCTTGATTTCCTTTGAGATTTACTTCCCTATGTGCACATGTTTGTTCATCAGTTAGTTGCAATTTAATATTGAGTACATGCGGTGTTTGTTTTTCCATTCTTTAGATACCTCATTTAGGATAATGGTCCAGTTCCATCCAAATTGTTGCAAAAGGCATTAACTCATCCTTCTTCATGGCTGAGTAGTATTCCACAGTAACATATACCAGATTTTTTTGTTAATCTACTCATGAATTGATGGGCATTTGGGTTGATTCCACAGCTTTGCAATTGTGAATTGTGCTGTAATAAACATTTGAGTGCAGCTGTGTTTTTGATAAAATGACTTCTTTTCCTGTGGGTAAATACCCAGTAATGGGATTGCTGGATCAAATGGTAGGTCAACTTTTCATTCTTTGAGGAATCTCCATACTGTTTTCCATAGAGGTTGTACTAATTTGCAGTCCCACCAACAGTGTGTAAGTGTTCCTTTCTCTCTGTATCCACACCAGTGTCTATTCCATTTGGACTTTTTAATAAAAGCCACTCTGACTGGGGTAAGGTGATATCTCATTGTGGTTTTGATTTGCATTTGCCTGATGACTAGTGATGTTGAGCATTTTTTCATACGTTTATTGCTCATTTGTTATCTGGGGTTCATGACACCCCCAATATAACCGGGTCCCCAGGCAGTGTGCGCTGCAAGAGATGGGAGAGACAAAGACACAGACACAAAAACTAAAGTGAAAGGGTGTGGGGAAGTCAGGGGACCACCAGCCAGGCGGTGGCCCATGGGCCAGGTGGTACTGACTGAAGTCTAGCACCCGTTTTTGTACTCTTTTTCATGCTATAGATTACAATGATTTCATGTGAAAGGCTGGTGGGTTACAGTGTGTAGAAGTTTTAAGTTTCCCCTGAAAGTCACAAGATGCCTTAGCTAATTATTCTTTTATCTACAGAAGCAGGAACACATAGCTTGTTACTAAGCACAACTATGCCTTAAGGTATGTGTAGATAGTATCTGAACTCAGCAGCTGTGGCCCATTCCACTGAGGAACAAAGAGATTAGTACTTCTTACTGGGAAGTTAGCTCCCCATTAACTGAGGCAGTCTACTGAAAAAGGGGAGGGAAGGAACTCAACCTGGTGTTTTTAAGAATGGATGCCTGACGTCCCTTCTCCCGGGCTGACATTTTGCAATCTTCCTTTACAGCCGTGGGTGGCTTTCATGTCAAGCCGCTCAGTGGCTTTTTAGGCATGAGGCCCCTCAGGCATTAAGGTGGGAGTCTGCTTTGTCGTACTCTCAGGTCGCTGGAATGTCCCCCAACTAGGCAGTTAACATCTGCCCTTCTCTCCAGCTGTTGCTTGTGCAGCATTCCTTCACCTCCTCTCCTCCCATGGCCTCGGAAATGGGGTCCCAAAGTCCCAGTGGTCTTATCTCCATCAATTTGTCTATCTTCTTTTGAGACGCTTCTGTTCGTGTCTTTTGCCAACTTTTTTTTTTTTTTTTTTTTTTGAGACAGAGTCTCACTCTGTTGCCTGGGCTAGAGTGCTGTGGCGTCAGCGTGGCTCACAGCAACCTCAAACTCCTGGGCTCAAGCAATCCTTCTGCCTCAACCTCCCGAGTATCTGGGACTACAGGCATGAGCCACCATGCCCGGCTAATTTTTTCTATATATATTTAGTTGGCCAATTAATTTCTTTCTATTATTAGTAGAGACGGAGTCTCGCTCTTGCTCAGGCTGGTTTTGAACTCCTGACCTTGAGCAATCTTCCCGCCTCGGCCTCCCAGAGTGCTAGGATTACAGGCGTGAGCCAGCGCGCCCGGCTTTTGCCAACTTTTTAATGGTGGTGTTTGATTTTTTTCCTTGCTGATTTTCTTGAGTTCTTTGTAGATTCTGGTTATTAGCCCTTTATCAGATGTATAGCTTGAGAATATTTTCTCCCATCCTGTAGCCTGTCTATTTGCTCTGTTAATCATTTCCTTGGCTGTGCAGAAGCTTTTGATTTAATCAAATCCCATCTATTTATTTTTGTTGTTGCTATGATTGTCACTGGGTTCTTCTTTATAAATTCTTTGCTTAGGCTGACATCTACAAGAGTTTTTCGAACATTTTCCTCTAGAATTCTCATGGTTTCATGTCTTACATGTAAGTCCTTTATCCATCTTGAATTAATTTTTTTGAGTGGTGAGAGATCTAGATCCTGTTTCATTCTTCTGCATGTGGCTATCCAATTTTCCCAGTGCTATTTACTGAATAGGGCTTCTTTTCCCCAGTGTATATTGTTGTCTGCTTTTCAAAGATCAGTTGGCTGTGTGTGGATGGTTTTGTACTTGGGTTCTCTGTTCTGTTCCATTGGTCTATGTCTCTATTTTTGTGCCAATACCACATTGTTTTGCTTACTATTGCCTTGTAGTATAGTTCGAAGTCTGGTAATGTGATGTCTCCAGATTTGTTCCTTTTGCTTAAGATTGCTTTGGCTATTTGGGCTCTTTTTTGGTCACACACAAAGTGTAGAATTATTTTTTCTAGATCAGTGAAATATGACCTTGGTATTTTGATGGGGGGTTGCATTGAATCTGTAAATCACTTTGGGTAGTATGGACATGTTAGCAATGTTGATTCTATCAATTCATGATCATCTTTTTCCAGTTGTTTGCATATCTGCAATTTCTTTCCTCAGTGTTTTGTAGTCCTCTTTGTAGAGATCTTTCACCTCCTCATTTAAGTATATTCCTAGGTATTTTATTTTCTTTGTGGCAATTGTGAATGGTATTAAGTCTTTGATTTGACTCTCAGCTTGACTATTATTTATGTATAGGAATGCTACTGGTTTGTGTACATCAATTTTGTAACCTGGGACTTTGCTGAATTTATCTATCAATTCCAGAAGTCTCTTGGTGAAATCTTTGGGGTTTTCTAGATATAGAATCATGTCATCTGCAAAAAGTGGTAGTTTGACCTCTTCTTTCCTGATTTGGATACCATTTATTTCTTTCTCTTGCGTGATTGCTCTGGCTAGGACTTCCACCACTACGTTGAAAAGAAGTGGTGATAGTAGGCACCCTTGTCTTGTTCCACTTCTTAGGGGGAATGTTTTCAACTTTTCCCAATTCAGTATGATGTTGGCTATGGGTTCATAATAGATGGCTTTTAAATTTTGAAGTATGTTCCATCTGTGCCTATTTTGTTAAGAGTTTTTATCATAAAAGAGTGCTGAATTTTGTCAAATGCTTTTTCTGCATCTATTGAGATGATCATATGGTCTTTGTTTTTTCTTCTATTTACGTGGTGAATCACATTTATGGATTTATGTATGTTGAACCATTCGTATATCCCTGGGATGAAGCCCACTTGGTCATGGTGGACTATTTTTTTGATACACTGTTGCATTTGATTTGCTAGTATTTTATTGAGGATTTTTGCACCTATAGTAATAAGGTATATTGGTCCGTAGTTTTCTTTTTTTGTTGTGTCCTTTCCTGGCTTTGGTATCAAGGTGATACTGGCTTTATAGAATGAGTTGGGGAGGATTCCCTCCTTCTCAATGTTATGGAATAATTTCTGCAGAATGGGTACCAACTCTTCTTTTTAGATCTGGTAAAATTTGGCTGTGAAACCATCTGTTCCAGGGCTTTCTTTTCCTTGGAACATTTTTTATTGCTGCTTCAATCTTGTTGCTTGTTATTGTTCTCTTCAGGAGTTCTATTTCTTCCTAATAGAATCTTGGAAGATTGTGTGTTTCCAGAAATTTGTCCATTTCCTCTACATTTTCAAGTTTATGTGCACAGAGATTTTCATAGTATTCACAGATGATACTTTGTATTTCTGTGGTATCAGTTGTAATATATTGTTTTTCATTTCTGATTGAGCTAATTTGAGTCCTTTCTCTTCTATTCCTGGTTAATACCCCCCACTGACAGGACTGGACAGATCATCCAAGCAGATAAATATTAATAAATAAACACTGGACTTAAATGAAACTCTAGAACAAATGGTCCTAACAGACATTTGTGGAACATTTTACCCCAAAACTACTGAATATACATTCTTCTTATCAGCACATGGAACAGTCTCCAAGATTGATCACATCTTTGGCCATAAAACATGGCTCAACAAATTCAAAATAATAGAAATCACACCATGTATCTTCTCAGACCACAGTAGAATAAAACTAGAAATCAAGTCCAAGAGAAACACTCAATTCTAAACAAAGTCATAGAAATTAAACAACTGCTTCTGGACAGTTATTAGATCAATGATGAAATTAATATGGAAATTAAAAGATTCCTCAAACTGAATGACAAAGTGGACACAAGCTACGAATATCTATGGGATATAGCAAAGACTCCTAAGGGAAAAATTTATAGCCTTTAATGCCTACAACAAAAAGACAGAAAGATCACAAATTAATAATCTAGTAACACTCAATGAACTAGAAAAGGAAGAGCAAACCAAACCCAAAGCCAGCAGAAGAAAAACAATAACTAAGGTCAGAGTGGAACTAAATGAAATCAAAGATAACAAAATTATACAGAAGATCAATGAAACAAAAAGTTGGTTCTTTGAAAAGATAAACAAAATTGATAGACCTAATCTCTTTTTGTAAGGATTCAGCCATATTGGATTAGGGTCCACCCAGTGATCTCATTTAACCTTAATTGCATCTTTAAAGGTTCTAAATACAGTCACCATTCTCAGGTAGTAGGGGTTAGTTAAGACTTCAATTATGAATTTTGGGAGGACACAATTAAGTGCACAACAGTTGCTATGAATAAAGCTGCTATGAACATTTTTGGGTAGATTTTGCAAATGTATAGTTGTCCAAACTGGTTGAACCAATTTACATTCCCATTGGCAATGTGGGTGTTCTGGTTGCTCCACATCCTCACCAGCCACTTCATTTTACAGATGAAGAGATGAAGAAAAAGACCCACGGAGATGAAGTGCAAGGCTCACTTTCCCATAAGCTTAAGGTTGCAGAGTGGAGGAAGCCCTGTCTCCAACCTGCTTTAAGAATTTCTGAAATTCCCCAACACATTACCTCATGCAATCATTCAGTCATTCATTACGAAGGACACTGAGACCCACCTGTGGCTCAGTTCCTGTGCTAGGCTCTGGAAGTGAGGTGGTGAACAGAGAGACAAGAAATTTACACTCAAGTTGGAGCAACAGTGAACACAGCTAAGTAACTGCAGATTGTGGTAAGTACTTGGCAAGAACTCAGCAGAACCCTAGGAGGAAAATAAGGGGCTTCGGGGTAGAGAGAGTCAAATCGCCTTTAGATGGGTTGCTCTGAATGGACAAATAGGAGAGCCCTGAAAGATTAGAAGGCGACATCAGACAAAGGCCAGGGAAAGTGCTGAGGCAGAGAGAGTAGGAAGAGCACAAGCCCTGAGGTAGGAGCAGCTCTGGGGAAGACAGGGGACAGGGAATGACGGTCTGTGTAACTGGAGCCCAATGGGCAAGGATTGGGGAGAAGCAGGAGATGAGGTCTAGAGGGTAGGGGCCCAGACCACGCAGGCTTGCATGTCATGGGAGGAGTTTAGATTTCATTCTAAGGGGAATGGAAAACCATCGGAGGGTTTCAGAAGAGTGACAAGCAAGATCCAACTGACATTAACAAGTGGATTGTAGGGGGAAGAAGGAGGCACACTCATTAGGAGACTGTTACCCTTACTTATGTGACAGTCACTGTTATGTCAGTCACTTAGACTCAGGAGGTGGCAGAAGAGATATATTTTGGAGGTAGACTTGCCAGGACATGGTGAGGAGTTGGGTGAGCCTGTTGAGGAGAGGAGTTGAGTCAAGGATGACTTCTAGGTTTTGAGTTTTGAACCTCTAGACAGTGGGCAAAGATCTTTCAGCTATAATCCACTACACTGTACACTTCTCTTGTCTTTTTCATTATTGTATATCTTGAGCCTCAGACCATAGTAGCTGTTCAATAAACAGTCTTCAATGAATAACTGGTTGCATGCAGGAATGTTTTAGCACATGAAATGGGTTCCATAAAGGGTTTTTTCTTTTGAATTTTTTATTGAGGTAAAATTCATATAACATCAATTAAAGTATATAGTTTAGTGGCATTTAGTACATTCACAACATTATTCAACCATCACCTCTATCTAGTTCCAAAATATTTTCATCACCCCCAAAGGAGTCCCTGTACCCATTAAGTAGTCACTCCCCAATCCCTCCTTTCCCCAGCCCTAGGCCACCACTAATCTTTCTGTCTCTGAGGATTTACCTATTCTAAATATTTCATATAAATGTAAACATACTCTATGTGACCTTTTGTGTCTGGCTTTCATTAGCTTTCATTGTTTTTTGAGACACAGTCTCACTTTGTTGCCTGGGCTAGAGTGCCGTGGCATCAGCCTAGCTCACAGCAACCTCCAGTTCCTGGGCTCAAGCGATCCTTCTGCCTCAGCCTCCCGAGTAGCTGGGACTACAGGCATGCGCCACCATGCCCGGCTAATTTTTTCTATACATTTTCAGTTGGCCAATTAATTTCTTTCTATTTTTAGTAGAGATGGGGTCTGGCTCTTCCTCAGGCTGGTTTTGAACTCCTGACCTTGAGCAATCCACCCACCTTGGCCTCCCAAAGTGCTGGGATTACAGGCGTGAGCCACCGCGCCCAGCCCAGCATATTTCTTATATTCATCTACATTACAAGGTGTATCAGGACTTCATTCCCTTTTTTTTTTTTTTTTTTTTTTGAGACAGAGTCTCACTCTGTTGCCTGGGCTAGAGTGCTATGGTATCAGCCTAGCTCACAGCAACCTCAAACTCCTGGGCTCAAGCCATCCTCCTGCCTCCGCCTCCGGAGTACCTGGGACTACAGGCATGCGCTACCATGCCCAGCTCGTTTTTCTATATATATTTAGTTGGCCAATTAGTTTCTTTCTATTTTTAGTAGAGATGGGGTCTCACTCTTGCTCAGACTGGTTTCCAACTCATGACCTTGAGCGATCCACCTGCCTAGGCCTCCCAGAAGGACTTCATTCCTTTTAATAGCTAAATAATATTCCATCATATGGATACGTCACATTTTGTTTATCCATTCTTCCCTTGACAGACATGTGGGTTGTTTCCACCTTTTGGCTATTGTAAGTAGTGTTCCTCTGAACACTGGCATACAAACATTTGTTTGACTACCTGTTTTCAATTCCGGGTATATACTCAAGGAGTGGAATTGCTGGTCTTATGGTAATCCATGTTTAACTTTTTAGGAGCCACCAAACTGTTTTCCAACAGCTCAGTAATGTTTCATTGAGGAAAAAGAAAAGGCAGATGAAAGCCTGGGAGGCAGAATGAGGGCTTTTCCTAGTCTTCACAGGCAGTGCTGATTGGGGTCAAATTATTTAAATTTTCCGGGCTGCCTCTTCATCCTCAGGGTGGGGATTATAAAACTTCCTTCTCTGAGCTGAGTGAGATATTGTTTCTGAAGATCCAGGCACAGAGCAAGCTCCCCAAATTAATCGCCTTCGCCTAGTTCCTGACTGTGCCTCTCCGCACTCCCTCTGAGCCCCGTCGCCGCCCGCAGCCCCCAGCTCCGCCGGGCTACGAACTACAACTCCCAGCAGGCACCGCTCCCCGGCCGGCGCTCGCGGCCTGCTGCGCATGCTTTGGCAGACGTGGCACCGGGAATTCGTAGGCGGGGAGCGGCTGGGAAGTGGCGGTGGCTGTTGGCTAAGGTGGAGCTAGCGAGCGGCCGGCGCGGGAGCCCGAGCGGAGCGGCAGCCGGCGGTGGGCAGCGGCGGCGGGGATGGCGCGGGCCGGGCCGGCATGGCTGCTGCTGGCGATCTGGGTGAGGCTGCAGGGCGGGGGTCGGTCGGGGCCGGCACGTGCCCCCCGCTTGCCCTTCCGTGCTCTCTGCTCCCAGGTTTGGGACGCCGGGAGCTGCCTCGGCGCCGGGATGAGGGCGTGCGTGCCAGGCAGGCGGGTGCCCGGTGGCCGCGCGGGAGGCAGCGGAGCGTCCCGGTGCCCTGCCGGCTGAGCGCTCCCGGGCGCAGGGACAGGAGGCAGCCTTGGGGCGCTGGGCGATCCCTCGCAGGGTGCTTGCGCCATGGGCACAAGTTTGCTGGGGCGCAGGTCGGGGGGCGGCCATCCGCTAGGGCGGGACACCGGGGGAGGGGGCTGGGGGTGCGCTTCAGACTCCGAGCCCTGCACCTGTGTGAGTGCAGGGTGGGGTGTGGGTGCTTTACACCCGCACTGCCGGAAACCTTGTTTTAGGGCCACCTTGTTCTTGGTTTCGACCCCTGCAGTTTCGAAACTGCAGGTCACCACCTGGGCCTCCGCCCACAGGCCATGCTGGGCTGGCTGGGTGGGATCGCAGCCGCCGTCCCCCGCTGAGGAGTTCAGCCCCTACACCGACTGAGACTGGCTGGAGCCTCAGCCACTTTCTAGCGGTGTGACGCGGCGGCTCATTTAGCGTATCTGAGCTAGTCTACTCATCCGTGAAATAGGAACGGTAAAGATACCCCCGACAAGGTGGTCATGAGGGACGGATGAAGTATGGGAGGAGGAAGCTCTGTGCACCGCACAGTCTGACAAGAGTGGAGGAGGGGTGGGCTCGGAGAGGAGTTTGACACACTTGGGCGGGGGTTGGGGCGTCCAGACACCCGCGGGAGAGGTCGGAATGGGTGTACTGGCTGCGCCCAGACTCGGGCTTTGGTCTTGGTGTTGCTGTGGGTGTGTGATGGAATATCGTGGCCTTCTTCACCATCTCACCCATAACTCTGGTTTCTCTTGTTTTAGGACCATCTTGACATTTTTTTTTTCCCTGAAGTTCCAAGGAACTTACTGCTCCTGGCACCCTCAACAACCCAGATTTTTCAGTTTTTTCCATTTGGGTGTGGCAAGGAGCTGGGCAAAAGGGAGGAGAAAAAGTGTGGATTGAGTTGGTTTAAACACTTTGATCTCCCAATACCCTTCCCTTTTCACCAGTGAGGAGTGGCCCTGTATTTTGGGGGTGTCTGTCTGGAAGTGGGTGGAAAGGAAGCTCCCTGTTCCCTTAGGTCTGCATTCTCCCTCTGGGAGAGAACCAGGCTGGAGTGAGGTGGTGTCACTTCACTGTGTCTGGGTGTGATGGACGTTCCATTTGCTATCAGTTCCCTAGAGCCAGTTGGTCTGGGCGGGTCTCTGGTCCAGGAAGAACTGTGCAGAGGACACAGCCATCTCCTATGAGAACTCTTTCAGGTCCTTGCGCTTTGGCTGTTTGAGAAGGTCTTGCTTTCCTCCCTCCTGTGAAAACAAATGGAATCTGAAGTTCCATTCAGCAAATATTTATTTATCAATCACGTTGTGTCCATTCTGGGAGGCCGAGGCAGGAGGATTGCTTGAGCTCAGAAGTTCGGGACCAGCCTGAGCAAGAGTGAGACCCTGTCTCTACTGAAAGTAGAAAAAAATTAGCCGGGCGTTGTGGTGCACCTGTAGTCCCAGCTACTCTGGAGGCTGAGGTAGGAGGATCACTTGAGCCCAGGAGTTTGAGGTTGCTGTGAGCTAGGCTGCCTCCATGGTATTCTACTCAGGGCAGGGCAACAGATTGAGATTCTTGTTAAAAAAAAAAAAAATCACATTGTGTGGCACTGGGTTGGATTTTGGGTGGGGACCAAAACACACATTGTACCTGCCCTCTGGTACTGCCCTGGATTGGGTGGAGGAGTCAGTCCTGTGAGCAAATAATGACAGAATAGCAAGTGCTAATACCCTAAATGCTGGTAGCCTCCACTAAATTGGAGCCATACATTAATTTAGAGGGAGGGTCAGCCATGGCTTTCCTGAGGAGGTGGGTTGAACAGAGTCTGGAGGGAGTATGATAGTTAGCTAGGCAGTGGAGGTCTGTTGGAGCCCTCTGTGGGAAGGTGTGGAAGAGGAGACAGGTTTGCTGAGAGCACTGGAAGTCCTGAGCAGACAATTTATATCTTCTCCTTTCTCTAAGCTCTGGAGTTGGCTTAGCAAGTAGGAAGTGGAGAGGGCATGCCAACAGGGGCAGTGGTGAGTGGCTGCTGGACACCAGGTTTGGCCTTTGTAAATTTAAATGATGTATCCATCTGAGAAGGGCTCCTGAGGTCCCTGGGAGCTGGTTTGGTTTCTTTGTTCACTCAGTATTTACTAAGGGCTGATATATGCAGAGCACTGGGCTGTGACCTGAAGGGTATAAAGAAGTATAAAGACATCTGCAGAGATTTGTGTACAGGGATATACACCCACCACATTTTTTACAATAGCAAAAATATGGAAATGGCTTAAATGCTCAACGATAGTGGCATGGTTAGATAATATCTGGCCTTGTCCATACCATGGAAAGTGCTATTTTTCTTCATCAGTTTGGCCTGCTATAGCAAATATCCTATAGACTGGGTGGCATATAAACAACAGAAATTTATTTTTCCGCAGTCCTGCAGGCTAGAAGTCCAAGATCAGGGTGCCAGCATGGCTGGGTTCTGGTGAGAGCTCTCTTCTGGGTTACAGACTATCAACTTCTCATTGTATCCTTTTATTACTATAATAGAGGACTAGAGAGCTCTCTTGCATCCTTTCTTTTTTGAGACCTTGTCTTGCTCTGTTGCCCAGGCTTGAGTGCCATAGTGTCAGCCTAGCTCACAGCAACCTCGAACTCCTGGGCTCAAGCAATCCTCTTGCCTCAGCCTCCTGAGTAGCTGGGACTACAGGTGCCCACCACATCGCTCCCTATCTAATTTTTCTATTTTTAGTAGAGATGGGGTCTTGCTCTTGCTCAGGCTGGTCTTGAACTCCTGAGCTCAAGCTATTCTTCTGCCTCGGCCTCCCAGAGTGCTAGGATTACAAGCATGAGCCACTATGCCTGGCTCTTGGGTCCTTTTTAAAGGGCACTAATCCCATTCATGAGGACTTCACCCTCATGACCTAATCACCTGCCAAAGTCCCTACTTCCTAATACTGTGTATTGGGATTAGGATTTCAACAAATGAATTTGGAGGGGACATAAACATTCAGTCCATGGCAATATTTATAAAGAATGTATTTACTAGCAGTTATGTTTATTATTACAATATTTTATGATGTCTGTGAAGAATATCTAAGGATGTGGAAAAATGCTCGAGTGTGATAACTAGGGGAAAAGCAGGATATAAAACCAAATCCCAGGGTGGCTGAAGTTATTATGTGTATGAAGAATTAGCAATGCATCAGAATGTTAACAGTGATTGTTCTGGAAGGTGGAGTTGCAGATGACTTTTGCTTCTTTGTTTATGCCTTCCTTTGTTTTCCAAGTTTTTTCCATGAATATGTATTAGTTTATAATCAGGAAAGTTAATAAAGATTTTTAAAAATGTTCCTTTGGGGGTCTCAGCCTTCCAGAAGAATACTGGGGCGGGAAGTATAAAGTGTCACAGTCCACACTTGGGACAAATTAGTCCTAAGAGCTTCCAGGCTGAGTGTCTCTGCCCTCAGGGGCTGTGACTAAGGAGGCTGTGCCCATCACCCTCCCCACCCTGTCCCTGCTGTCCAGCCCAGCTCCTCTCTGCAGCTGACCCTTCCCTAGGGCCACCCAAGCTGATTATTTATCCATGCTGATTGTCCTGCAGTTTAGCATGGAGAAGTGTGGAGCTAGAGAGAACTCTAGGTCTCCTAGCTTGGTAGTTCTCAAATGTCAGGCCAAGGACTGGAGCTGGGCTGTGACGAAGTTTTCACTGGTCGGAAAACAAATTGGAAAAATAACAATGGTGAATGGTTTTTTCCCCATGAACCCAAATATTATCAGTTTAAAAACTTGCTCACTTTTCTGATAGTGTCCATATTTGTCGGGTGGTGTTATAGTGTCCTCTTGAAATGTGAAACTGGTTCTGGTATATTGTGATTTCTTTTTAAAAGGTCCTTTCTTGACAAAATTTATTTAAAACAAATAAATATATGTTATTGTTTAAACTATATTTTAAAAAGATATTCTGCCAATCTGTGAGATTCAGAAATCTGAGAACTATCTAACGCGGCCTTGTCCACTCACTGCAGGCCACGTGGTCAGTAAAGGCGGAGCTGGGAGCCAGCCCTGCCTAATTATAAATTGGGTTCTTGCCTCTCCCCTATCTCCTCCCTGCTTCCCTGCCCCTGCCGCTGGGGGACAGTGAGTGGAGATGTAGGAGGCAGATGTTTGCTCCTAGTCTCTCCTGCACAGCTTTTCAGGTATACTTATTTAGGTTCTGTACTTCTTTGGGACCGTTATATATTTAATAGGCTTTTGTGGGCTGGCCTGGGGACCTAATTGCCATCTATAATGCTGTTCCTAATTGCTGTTTGGAACTTGGAGTGCACTTTTCCCACAAAAATGAACACATTACGGCGGAAGTCTTAAAACAGGCCTGGCGCACAAGGTGGAAGTATAGCTGAGTGCCATGTAAGCTATAGATGCTGAGTGCTGTGGATCAGGACAGGGCCAGGCAGTGGGGCACCAAATGACCGGACTCGGCCCCAAGAAAGAGCGAGGTGTGAGCTGGCTTCTCAAGGAAGGCAGACTCCAAGCTCTGTGACAGCAGCTATCCTCCTGTCCTGGCATTGCGTCCCCAGCACCTGGTCCAGGGCCTGCCATGCAGTGGTGCCGGTCTGTGTTTGGCTGAAGGAATTAATGTTGCAGGCAGAGAAGGAAACCTTCCAAGTGAGAGACATGGGAAATGAGGAGTGATACGCCAGGCTAGATGGAAGTGGGGTTTGAGTCTGGCAATGTGGGGGAATAAAACTGGAAAAGTGGATCGTAAAGAACCTTAATGTCTGGCAAAGCCATTGGGACTCGATTCCGTAGGTAATGGAGAGACATGATGAAAGCTGCCCTTTTAGTAACAAGATCAGTCAGGCCACATGTAGGGCTGGGTTGGAGGGGGAGAGACTGGATTAATTTTCCCAGAACAACACTTTCATCCTCTTACTTTCCTCTCTGTTACCTACAAGATAAATTCAAGTGTGATGTGGTGGAAAGAACATGGGCTTTTAGCCAGCCAGACCCTCAGGAGCTGTGTGACCTTGGGCCCTGCCTCAGTGTTCTTGTTTATAAATGGTGGTAATAATATCCATCTTGCAGAGCTGAAACGATCAGACAGAAACAGGAAGCACCCAGCACAGTGCTTGGCGCACAAAAGTGCCCAATCACTGGGTGTCTCCGCAGTCATTGCAGGTTGTTGAATAAGGGTGATGAGGGAGTTGGTTAAGAGGAGGAGCTGGGCAGGGAAGGGCCAGAGGGGGCTGTGAGGGTGGCCACTTGACTTGGACACTAGGTGGGAGGCTCCTGGGCTGCTGGGATCTCCCCATTGGAGTTCCTTGGACTCCCTCACCTTCCTGCTGGGCCCCTGCAGAGACCTGTGGTGGCCGGGGAGGACATGTGCAGAAGGACTAAGGATCTAAGTGCACCATGTTTCTCTCCGCTTTCTTCTGAAAGTGGATCCTCTCTTGGGAACAGAGACACCAACCACACTATATCCCTGAAGGGTTTTATCTCAGCTCTGCGGTTTTGTTCTGTGGGGCTCTGTGTCTTGCTTGGTGGTTGTGGTCAGTTTCAAGGCTAGTGATAGTGGACCAGAAATGATGCATGGTGTAATGAGAGCTTAAGTTTTTTGACACTTCCTGGACTTTAAATGGTTTATTTGTCCCCGACCCCTTCTGCCTCCTTTTTTTTTTTTTTTTTGAAACTAGGCCCCAGTTGGGGAGGGGAGGAGCCACAGTGCTCACCCATGGTGGGCTGGCCCATTCCTTCTGCCTGGCCCACCTTGCTGTACTGACTGGAGCCTCTGTTGACAGCTGTACGAAGTACTATGCATTTGTAGAGATCTTTAGAGTTTGCAGAGCATTTCCACATACCTCATGTCAGTGCAGTTTTGAGCCAGGAGTTATCTTGGTGAGGTAAGCTGGCTAAGTCCTATTATCCCAAAAGGATGGGTGGACAGACAGAGGGGTGGGAAGGGACACACCATTAGACAAGGTGGGGGCGTGTGGCCTGGAGTGTGAGGGCGCAGAGAGATGGGTTGGGACACAGGAATTGTTCTCAGTGGCTCACTTGAATATTCAAGCAACCGTGTTGGCAGCCCTTTTCTGGGAGTGTCCTCAAAACTTGCTCTTTAGCTCCCTGATGGCTTTGGCACAGGAGGAGGTTTGGCTACCTAGGCACTCACTGGCTTTATCCTTCCAGGAGTAGCTCCAGTCTGCTGTTCCCTCTGGCCACACTATGTCAACAGGGCCTCTTTCTGTATACCGATTGCAAGCACTTCTAAATAATTAGCTTTGTGATCGTGCAGTGGGGGGTTAAAGACTCAGATAAAGTATGGGGTTAGAATAGCCTTTTTTGTGTCTTTTATTCCTCAGAGTCATCCCTCTGGGGCCAACAGAGGCCCCAGTTTAATGGACATTCTGTTCCCAGTTGGTGTGCTGGTGGCCTGTGCCTGGCTTCAGCTTTTCCAATTCATTACAGCTTGCTGTGAGGAGAAGTGGAGTATCTGTTGCCCCCAAAGAATCCTATAGTTCCTCCAACCCCTTGGCACAAGCAGATTTCTTGAATTTGTGAGCAGGTCCTTTAATCCTTGTTGGAAGATATCAATGAAGGTCCAACTTGGGGGCTGTATGCTGAGGCTTAAACATAAAGGCGATCCAGTATTTGAGCCAGATGTGGGCTTGGTTGGAAAACTATTGTTGGGCCAAGTAAGCAGGGTCCTGAGGAACAAGCAGGTTTGTTCTCATCAAGGGGTCTGGTTTTGCTGGGTCCTGGGAAGAGTACTGTGCATCCTATTTTAAAGGAGTGTGGACCAGCATCATGTGCCACAGATTCATTCAACAGATATTTCTTTTTTTTTTTTCCAAACAGATATTTCCTTGAGAATCTTTTACGAGCCAGGCCCCATGCTAAGGCATTGGGGATAATGATAAATACGACAGACACCATCCCTTCCTCCCACGGCCTAGTGGGAGAGCCACTGATTAATCATTTAATTTAGGTAGTAAGTGCGGGAAAGAGGACATTTAATGTGGTAAGAGAATGTGTAACAGGGATCCCTAACCTAATTCAGGGAGTCAGGAAAGGCTTCTCTAAGAGCCTATGGGCTTTTCCTAGAATAATGCTTTAGATGTATTAAATAGAATGCATAGAATTACGAAGAAACCAGTTATATTAAAATCTAGTTATCAAACTATTATAACAAATTTGTGATAAAATATTTATGTTTATTAATGCATCATATAAGAAGGCTAAGTTACAGGTTTGATAACTTCTACAATTTTAAGTAGTGATGAATATAAACAGTGTTTGAAGACACCTTATAATGTGATAAGAAAATATGATTTCTATTAGTGGCAAAGTCACAGACACTGCTACTGTAATTACTACTGTAAGTTGTTACCTACATTCATAAATGTAGAAAACGTTTATACATTCCTAAGTACATTCCCAATAAAGGAAAGGCCAAATTTCAGTTAGAGGTTTGTGAAGATAAAGATGTAATTTTTCTCCATCCAAACTCATAAACCCCACTGTAAAGAAAAATCATCCAAAACTTGGAAATAAAAGATGATTTTGTGGCCGGGCGCGGTGGCTCACGCCTGTAATCCTAGCACTCTGGGAGGCCGAGGTGGATTGCTCAAGGTCAGGAGTTCGAAACCAGCCTGAGCAAGAGCGAGACCCCGTCTCTACTAATAATAGAAAGAAATTAATTGGCCAACTAAATATATATAGAAAAAATTAGCCGGGCGTGGTGGCGCATGCCTGTAGTCCCAGCTGCTTGGGAGGCTGAGGCAGAAGGATTGCTTCAGCCCAGGAGTTTGAGGTTGCTGTGAGCTAGGCTGACGCCACGGCACTCACTCTAGCCCGGGCAGCAGAGTGAGACTCTGTCTCAAAAAAAAAAAAAAAAAAAAAAAAGATGATTTTGTTACATTTTTATGTCGGGTACTAGAGCATCGTCTGAGAAGCCCACCTAAGGGCCATTTGGTGTTCTCGGGCTGCAGTCAGGTCAGTCGGGCCTCAGAGCCCTGCCCCACCCTAAGCTTCATCTGTATTTACAGCCGTTCCCCTCCCCGTCGCTCACATCACAGCCTGAGCTCCACTTATTCCTCCCACCCGCACCCCCAGTGCGTGGAAAAGTTGTCTTCTATGAAACCGGTCCCTGGTGCCAAAAAAGGTTGGAGACTGCTGCTCTAGGGGATACAACTGTTGTTTATCATTCTTTAGGGCCCATAGTCTGTGAAGGTAGGTAGGATGCAAATAATTTCTTTTAGGTAGAGAAGAGAAACCCAGAGGTTATTGCCCTGAAGGACATTAACCAGTTTGGTATCTAATTTAGCAGATTTATATCAGGATTCTTTTTTTTTTCCCCATTGGCCATATGTATATTAGCTTCTTGTATCTTTTTTTCTTTTTTTTGAGACAGAGTCTCACTCTGTTGCCCGGGCTAGAGTGCTGTGGCATCAGCCTAGCTCACAGCAACCTCAAACTCCTGGGCTCAAGCCATCCTTCTGCCTCAGCCTCCTGAGTAGCTGGGACTACAGGCATGCGCCACCATGCCTGGCTGATTTTTTCTATATATATTTTTAGTTGGCCAATTAATTTCTTTCTATTTTTTAGTAGAGATGGGGTCTTGCTCTTGCTCAGGCTGGTTTTGAACTCCTGACCTTGAGTGATCCTCCCGCCTTGGCCTCCTGGATTGCTAGGATTACAGGTGTGAGCCACTGTGCCTGGCCAGCTTCTTTTTTTCGTGTCTCTTATTAATGAATTAAATAAAACTTTGAAATGTGTTTGGTATCTATTTAATATTTATATGAGAATTAGGTTTTTAAAATTTGAGAATTATACATCTCAGCGAGCAGGATGTAAGGATTTGTTGCTGAGAAGAGAGATCTGGGCTGGAAGCATTAATTTAGAGGTGCTGCTCAGGAGAGGAGGAGAGGGGCTGAGATCCTCTGGGGGAGAATATGTGGTGGAGAGAGAGGGTGGGCTGAGTGAGCCCTGAGGAACTTCAACATTTAAAGGATGGGGGAGAAAAGGAGAGTTTATGAAGAAAGCAAGAAACATGGCAAGAAAGGTAGGAGGGAAACCAAGAATGCCCCATCCGGTTGGAGATGCTGAACAAAACAAGAACTGGAAGAGCTTGTAGGGTTGATCTACAGGGAGGTCATTGTTGAACCTCCACCAAAAGCCTCTTGGTGGCAGTGGGGGGGCAGATTTCCGAGGGGCGAGGAATGGATGGGAGGAGGGGGACATGGAAAATTCTGACTGTGATTGGAGAGGGAACAGACCTGGAGTTCAGAGAGAGAGTTTTTGAAAGATGAGTCAGTGATGGAGTGTCTCTAAGGGGATCTGTGTAGAAATGGATTCCTGGACTCCTAGACCCTTGAGATGATTTTCTTCAAGGATAAGCGCCAGGAATCTGTATTTCCAAAACGTCTGTGCTGAGTACTGTGGTGCAGCTACAAAACCAAATTTATACGTTAACAGCATTAATTTTATGTGGTGGATAGTATTTGCCAGCCAAGGTTACCACTCTCGCCTGAGTGTGTGGTACAAGTTCTGCTCATGTTCCAAGCTGTCCACTGTGGTGTCGCTTGGCCTGCACATGTGCTGTTTTTGTTTTTCTGTGAAGGGATTTAGGGGATTGTAGGCATGGTGGTTGCAGAGGGAAGATGGATCAGGTTGTCACTGCAGCTTTTTCCAGCTGGTCATGCTCAGTAGCTAGATTGGAAGGGAAAGCAGACTTGTTGGCCTCTCGGGTATTGTTCTGGGTGGAGCTGCAGGGAACGGGAGAGAGCTCAAGGGATATATGTGGGAACCATTCACGTTGACAGGCGAAGAGAAGAGTATTGGCTCTGTGCTCACAGCAGACCTTAGTCTGGGTCCTGGCCCTACCATCTTAGGCGTGACCCGAAGCAAGTCCCTTAACTTCTTTGACCCTCAGTTTTCACATCTCTAAAGTGGGAGTAGTACTACTTCCACTATAAACACAGATTATTTATAGCAGTTTTTAAACTCCTGTAAGAATAGTTAGTTACACATGTTACAATGTAGCCTAGTACATATATACACACATATTAATATAACAGATATAAATATTTACTGAGTGTATAGTCTTGCTACCTGTGATACTCAAATGTTTTCTAATGTAATTTTTAAAAAATGCTGGTGTAACCCACTGATTTTATGACTTGGCTCTTGGGTTGAGACCTGAAGGGTGGAAAAACGCTGGTTTAGACTCTAAACTTTAGAGGATCGCGTGGGATAATGTGTGTAAAAGCACGGATGTACACCATAGGTCATGAGCACTGAATTATTTTCTTATCAATCAACTGAGCTTTGAGGTAGAGTTGGAGTTCTGCTTTTTTTTTTTTTGAGACAGAGTCTTGCTCTGTCACCCTGGGTAGAGTGCAGTGGCATCATCATAGCTCACGGCAACCTCAAACTCCTGGGCTCAAGCTATCTTCCTGTCTCAGCCTCCCCAGTAGCTGGGACTACAGGCTCGTGCCATGAGGCTGGCTGATTTTTCTATTTTTAGTAGAGGTGAGGTCTCACTCTTGCTCAGGCTGGTCTCAAACTCCTGAGCTCAAGCGATCCTCCCCCCTCGGCCTCCCAGAGTGCTAGGATTACAGGTGTGAGCCACCGCGCCTGGCCAGAGTTGGATTTCTGAAGTGGGAACTCACCTGCTCTTGCTCCCTCCCTACTGTTACCTCCACCAATTCTTCCTCATTAACAGGCCTGGCACAATAGGCTGGCAGCGATCCAAAGCCCTTGGCTCTAGAAGAGGTTTTCCAAAACATTAAAAGCTTTAGGGACTTAAGTCCTGGTTAAATGCACTGCAGTTGCAAACTCAGGATAAGAAAACCTGTTTTTATAAACTCTCAGATAAGTTATCCTGCCTCTGAATTGTCCCTTGTTGACAGCCACATTTGTGCAGTGGGGAATACAGGGTGGGAATCTGTACTGTGTAGCCCCAATATAAAGTGTGGTTTTTGGTGTTTTTTTTTTTTTTTTTTAGAGACAGGGTCTCACCCTATTGCCAAGGCTGGAGTGCAGTGGTGTGATCATTGATCACTGTAACCTCGAACTCCTGGGCTCAAGTGATCCTCTTGCTCTCAGCCTCTGGAGAAGCTAGAACTACGGGTTTGCACCACTACGCCTGGCTAATTTAAAAAAAATTTTTTTTTGTAGAGACAGGGTTTCACTTATGTTGCCCAGGTTGTTCTCGAATTCCTGGTCCCAAGCAATCCTCCCACCTCATCCTCCCAAAGTACCGGGACTATAGGCATGAGCCATTGTGCCTGGCCTAAGGTGTGTTTTTTTAAAGGAAGCAAAACATAGGAAATGCAGCTGGCCTTGCATTCACAGGAGCCAGCGGTAAGATAGATGTGTGTGGCTCTGCAAATCTGTCTTTATGCTCCAGCTCTGGCGGGCTTGGGTTTGAATCCCAGCTCTCTTACTTACTTGCTCTAAGACCTTGAGCAAGTTTCTTAACTCCTCTTAATCTCAGTTTCTGTAGCTACAAAATAGGTATAATAAAAATACCTACATCATACACTTGTCAAGATAATTAAATTAGGTAATCACGTGAACTGCTTAGCTTGCTGCTGGTCACACAATACGCACGCTGTACTTTCGGCTATTGTTATCATGGGCTAATCCCCTAAGCCCTGGATTTTGGAATTAAAGAACCTCTCTTGGGTTCTATTCCTTGCCAAGTGCTTTCCCATTTTTCTCTTTCTTAGTAAGAACATTTAGCTCCTTCAACTGCCACTAGCCAAGGATCCCACATCCCACGGATAGCCCCCTCCCCACCTCCCCTTCCCCCCAGGACACACACACACACACACAAACACACACAGTATCACCATTCAGGGACTCATGGTGCTCAGTTTTATTTCGAAGGCAGATGTTTGAACAGTGGAGAAGCATCAGTGGTAAGATCCCCAAACTTGATTTGAAGTCAGGCCTTCACTCCTTGTGAAGATTGGTATTTAGCGATGGTGGTTGGTGACTGATGCTTAAAATTTGCCCTTTTAAGGGGGATAAATTACCCATATTTTAAAATTAATGTTCTTATGTCTCTTTCTCATTGAAACCATTCTATAAGTATTTGCTAGGTATATGTTTCATGCCAAAGTACTTTGCAGATTCCGTATAATAGTTCCTGAAAAAAAAAACTATGCCATATCACGTGAGCAGACAGTCCAGCTAGCGGTGAAGAGGGCAGATAAGCACTGTGCTTTTGAGGGAACTCTCACTGAACACCTGCTATGTGGCCAAAGGTATCAGAGGAGGAGGTAGGGGCAGTATTTGGTTGTGTTTTAGGTTCCTCCTTTCTTTCTTTCCTTCTTTTTTTTCAGACAGAGTCTTGCTCTGTCACCCTGGGCAGAGTGCAGTGGCTCCTCATAGCTCCCTGCAACCTCAAACTCCTGGGCTCAAGTGATCCTCCTGCCTCATTTTACCGAGTAGCTGGGACTACAGGTGCACCCACCATGCCTGGCCTCTCTTTTTCCTTTTTTAGGCAAGTTTTTTTTTCTAATTTATTTGCAAATATTGTCAGATTTATAGAAGAGTTACAAGAAGAATACAAAGGGTTCTTATATGCCCTTCATCCAGATTCCACAAATATTTTATCACATTTATTTTATCATACTCTTCCTCTCTCTATATAAAATTTATATATGATGTACCTTTTCACCCTAAATACTTCAATATTTCTTAAAATGCAAGGGCATTCACTTCCATAACCATTCACTTCCATAACAGTACAATGACTGAAATCAGAAAAGTGGCATTTGGTTCTGGACCCAGTCCAGAATCACACATTGCATTTAATTGTCCTTCTTTAGTCTCCTTTAATCGGGAACAGTTCCTCAGGCTTTGTCTTTTGTGACCTTGACATTTTTGAAAAATTTCCCTCAGTTTGGTTTTTGATGATATTTCCTTTTAGTGCATTTAATCAGGAGGCACATGATAATGATTTGACACATTCCTGGTGATGTTAACGTCCGGTCCCTTAGTTAAGGGAGTTTCTGCCTTGTTTCTCCACCGTGAAGTTAAATTTTCTGGTGGGGAGATACTTGGAGACTGTTAATTATTTCCTTAATGGTAGCCAAATGGTGGCAGTTTTTTTTTCTTTAAATATTTAAATTGGACATGCTTATTATGGTGAGTTAGAAAAATAAAGGGGAAGAATAAAAACTATGCAAGGACAAATCCTTACTTTGGTGCATTTTTTTTTTCTTCCAGTCTTTTTCTGAGCATAATTTTGTTCGCTTATAGTTGTGGTCATACCATGTATATCTTGAATTCTAGTTTTTTAAAACTCAACATTAAAGCAAATGTTTTCGCATTACAGTCTTTAAATACATCATGTAAATGGCTGTAATATCCTCTTGAGTGGTTTACTGTCGTTCATGCAACCATTCCCCTGCTGTTGGACATTTAGGTTGTTTATGGGTTTTAACTCTTAAGAGCAGGACTACGTGAGTCATGTCTGTGTCAGAACCTCTGCCGATTTCCTCCACACAGATTCCCAGAAGTGGAATTACCAAGTCAAAGAGCATAAATACTTTTCAGATACTTGATAAATTATGCCAAATACCTCGATGAAAGAATTTGTACCAGTTTAGGTTTTTGCCTGCCGTGTATGACAGTTGGGCTGCGTATTTTAAGAGATTCACTACTGGTGTTACTCAGCCTTTTTTTTTTCTTTTAAACTGAGTCCCACCAGTGAAGATTTGTGTTGAGATTAACTGCCTGTATTTTGAATTATGAAAGCATAGATATTTATTTCTAAAAAAGAAACTGTGGTGTAATGTGGCATATTACTCTTTTCAAGCTGTCACACCCTACTCCCGGCATCGGGGTGAGCTGTGAGAGTCACTGAGGTGGCTGTGTCTAGGGAAGACTGTTCATGGCAGTGAGGGATTTGAGGTCATCTGTGAGGATCGGGATATTTCACCTAGAGAATCTTAAGAGGGGATGTGCTTGTCGTCTTTATAGCGTGATAGGCTGACAGATGGGTGTTGGGGGGGGAGGGCTTTAAACTTCCTACTGACCAGAGTTATCTGAGACGAAATGGGTAGGGCGTAGGACACGGACTTCTGCATATTAACATACTGAGTTCCTGCAACCTTCTGGTCCAGCTGACTTGAGCAGTCTCAGGAAATTTTGAGTCCTTGGCTGTGGAGGGCTACCTGGAGGCTGGAGATGGCATGTGAGGAATTCTGAGAGGATTTCTGTATGGGGGAAACCAGCCAGCCCTACTCAAACCTGTGAATTGCATGAGATATCTTGGCCTTTTGGTCTCTTGTAGTGGTCCCCTTGCTAGAAAAGGGCTGGAGTAGGGAAACTGGGGAGTTCCCAGCTAATTCTCCTTTCATGTGTGGCTAGCTGTCACCAGGTGCCCAAGATACCTGATAAGAACAGGCACAGTGAAAATTTTGGTTATTAGGAAGAACACAGGATACATCAGTCCCTTAACAGTCTCTATCTCCTTCCTTATAAATAATTTATCTAAAACATAATGTATGATTTTGTATTTTAGGTATTTTGAAATATCCCAATTGGAATAGCTGTTAATGTTTTTTTCTAGTTAAAGCTTTTGTTCCAGTAAGTACTCAAGATCTATTGACGTGTATGCCAAAAGACCCAAATGATAGTGCCTTAAAAAGATTGTTTATTTCACTCATGCAGAAGCCTGGAGAGGGATATTCCAGGGCTAGAATTCCCTCTGTGGTGTCGGGGAACCAGGTGTCTTCTATCTTGTTAACTCCATATCTTTAATAAGTCTTTCCTTCTGATTGTCTCAAGGTGGCTGCTTGAGTTTCAGACACCTTGTCCAAATTCCAGCTGGCAGGAATGAGGAGAGGACTAAGAAGACTCATACCAGATGTCAGGGACAGTTCCTAAAAGTTGCCACATAATGCTTATGCTTACATTCCAGGCACTGGAATTTAGCTACATGGCCACACTTGCTGCAAGGTGAGAGGTGCGGCTTTATTGTGGGTGGCCATGTGCCCAGGAAAACTCAGCGGTTTCTTCACATGTTGTAATTACCTTACAGTGCTTCTCTGGTTATGGTCACGAGAATAGGTTTACCAGATGTCACTATGGGAAACGACTTTGGAAATCACTCTCAGCCCCTCCATTTTACAGAGCAAGAGATAGACTTGGAGGAGACGACTTGTCCAGGGTCACACAGCTGTTAACTATCAAAGTCAGCACAAAACTCGGGTTTCTGACTCCAAGCACAGTGCTCTTTCCACCAAACCTCGAGCTCTGAATTCTCAGCCAGCTCCCATTCTCCGACCCTGGGTTCGGGCCCTCATCTGTTCTTAACCTTTGCTGTGAATCCCTTTTTCACCAGCTTCTTAACAGTCTAGATTTTCACATTCTGACATTTCAAAACTATTTTGAGCAAAATGTGGGTTAAACTAAATTAAACCAGGTTCTTCACAGCTCCCAACATAAGAAGGGTATCTTTTTTCAGGTGACAGAGCAAAAAAGGTCAAGTTCCACCTCCACCCTTTTTCCTAAATGTTAAACTTCTGTCCCCCGATCTTCCACCTTTAGCAAGTCACTTTTACATAACTGAGTATCTCTGGCTTGACGATCAATCAGCATTGACTAGTCAATCTATAATGACAGACCGCTTTGCCGGTTACAGAGAATGCAAGCATGCTGGCACGCGCCCTGGAGATGAGGAGCTTTTTTAAGCTGAGGTGTGGTGTGGCGAGGACTGTTCTCCCTGCTTGTTTTCCCGTGTCGTGTGGCTTTTTGGCCTGGCGGTGTGGTGGCTGGGGACCAGCATCATTAAGCGAGGTTAAGTGAAGAGAGGGGTTTCGGTGTGTTGTGTTAGCACGTGGGGAGTGGGGCAGGATGGGCCAGAGCCAGGTGGGAAGGAGCACACTCTCCTGTACACAGTCCCTGCCTGGAAACAGACCTGGCTTAATTGTCACATTTAGGATCTTTGTGCTCTTGACCTTGAAAACCCTGGCAGACTCTAGGATCCTCTGGGCTTGCAGAAAGCAGAGGGTTAGTGTAAATCCCTGCTCAGGACCCTCCTTGCCCTGAGATTCTGGGAGATGGAGGCTTCTCCTGGTTGCACAGACTGGGCCTGCCTAGAAAGGAGGGTCTCTTTTTCTGCTTCGGTTGTCCCATCTGTTGCAGCGGTCCAGGGAACTTGTAGGGTTAAGAGAAGCAGCCTCTTCTGGCCAGGAGTTGGGATACCTGCTACTTACCTATTGTATGACCTTCCTAAGTAATTTAACCTCTCTGAACCTCAGTTTCCTCATCTGTAGGATGAGGTGAGTATCTACCCACAGGGGTATTGCGAGGGGTAAACGTAGTTGATGAGTATGAAACCTTGGAAGCACGCTCTAAATGTGCTGAGTGACCTCTTGGTCTGGGTCACTGTGCAGCTGGGAGATGATTCCAGGTTTTCTGGTGCTGAGTGTGTGTACGTGTGCACGCCTTCCTGCCTGGACCTGCTGTGCTGCCTGATTGCGGACAGGGCCCTGGAGAGGAAGAGGTGGGCCTCGTCTTACTGTTGTCCTTGCACCACTGTGGTTGTCTCACTAATGAAGCTCATTACAATTACTATGTACTTTTTGTTCTTTGTGTACCACCCCCCCCTCCCCATTTAATCCTGAGCCAACCCTGTAAGGTAGGCATTGGTCAGTATTCTCCTCTCTACCTGTAAGGTGGAGGGCATCTTGCTGTCCATGGTGGCACCTGGATTTACCTCGGGTCTGTATGACTCCAAAGCCAGTGCTCTTTCTGTGGTGTCTGGAAGGCTGCAGAGGGAGGAGGGGGAGAGAGCAGATTTCGAAGTGGGATGGTTTCGTGTCTGGTAGGCCCTGATGGGGGCAGACACCTGTTACCGGAGCACTGCAGGAATTCTGAAAGAGGAGGAGAGAACTTAGCCTCCATCCCACCGCCTCCAGCCTTGGCAGAGGGTAGAAGGGAGGACTTCTGTGCCTGCACTCTGGGCTCTGTAGAAAGCCTGTACTCAGGGCAGGAAGGGGACTGGTGTTGGGGGTGCGGTGCTAGTGCTGGGGGGGCGGGGTTGTGGGGGTGCTGATTTGCAGATACAGGCAGGGCCTGGCTTTGGAGGCCTCTATTTCCCAGCAGCAGAGAAGGGTACTCTGTGCTTCCCAGCAGCATTCTGCCGTGCACCAGGGAAATGTTTTATGGGTCTCACCCCAGCCAGTGGGGGCCGCTCAGCGCTGCTGTAAATACTGTTAAAGCTGAGGGTTGGTGAACAGAAAGAAAGCAATTATTGGAGAAGGTCAGAAGGAGTTTGCATGGTGAACAAAGGGGATCTTTTTTCTTTCTTCTACCTCTGAAGCAATTGACTTAGAATGTCAAGAGCCTGCCAAGCCCAGGAACAATACTATGGCTGGCTTGGAACCATGGCTGGCTTTGGAAGCACTTCTGAAACCCTGCCCTTTCCCCCCTGAGGGCTTGACAACGGAGCTGATAGTTCGTGCATCATTAACATTGTTATTGTTGCTGTAGGTATGGTTGTTATCAAGGTTTGTGGGTTGTGACTTATGAAGTCTGCAGGAAGGCTCCTGGTGAGGCCCTCCGAGGCTCACTGGGGCTGCGTCTTAAGGCAAGGAAGGAGCGTGCTGTTGGAAAGGTTAAAATACACTGAAGAGGAGGAGAAAGGAGTATGTTAAGTGGCTGGAGGAGAGTCCCCTTGGACTTAAGGGGAGGTGGGAAAGGGCCTCCCCCTGGCTGCCTCTGTGGTTTCCCGCTTAGGGGGAGGGTCTGTGTGCGGCCATACTCAGAGGGTCCTCTCATCCTTCCCCCCTCTCAGAAGCCTCATGAGCGTCTTAGCTCTTTGGGCCCCCTCTCCCTGGCCTCTGCCTGGGTCCGCCTCTCCTGATCATTGTTCCTCTCTCCCTCTCAGATCTTGAGAGCTTGTCTCTCTAGGCAAATCCTGCTTCCCCTGTGCCCACGAACACCCTCATGCCCCCATTTTCATTGGAGACAAGACACCCTTCTGCTGACCCTGCTCCTCCTGTGTCACGCAAGTTCCTGTGCTGGGTATACTTTCTCTGCCTGGCAGCCCGGCTGCCAACCGCTGCCTGCCTCCCCTCCCCGCCCCCCAATGACATTCTCTCTGATGTTCCTGGGCCTTTTCCCAGCCTCTCCCCACTCGTCCTGCCTGTGGATCACCCACTCTTCTCTGTAAGCGTCTCCTGCCTCTCCTGCCTGACACAGCCCTCCCTACCTCCCTCCTGGTCTTTCCTCCATGACTGAGGTGTTCCTTGTCTCCTCCCTCTGATGCTGGCCCACGGAGGCTTCACTTACATTGCAGCTCGCCCTACAGCCTGGAGGATGCCTGTATTTGATGGCTTGTTGTCCACATGTCCAAAACCTGAGCCCCTTGTCATCTTCCCCATCATAAGGGAAAAGCCTCCTCCACTTTCCATTGTTCCATCTCTGGCTGACATTCCAGTCTCTCAGCCCAGAGTCCTGGGAATGACTTTAGACTATTTATTTAGACTATCTCTTCCTTGCTTAGCCATCAACAGTCGTGTTTTGTTGTTTTTCCCTTGGAGGCTTTTGCATTAACCCATTTCTCCCCACCGCGGCAGCCATGCAGCTGGGCCCTCCATCTCCAGCCTCCCTGGCTGCTGCCTGGTCTGAGGTCATAGCCAGCTGAGTCTCCTCAATACCGTGTTCATCCCTTTCTTCCCCTACTGACCTATCAGTGATGCGTCCCACTCGCTCCCTGCACCAGGCCAGGTCTTTGAGCCAGGCTTTCAAGCCCCCGCCCCGCTGCCCTCTCCTGTCACGCTTCAACCCAGACCCTCATTGCAATGCAGTCAGTCTGGTTTCATGGTCTTTTCTGGGGCCCCCGCAAGCTGTTGTGGACTCACCCCACAACATGCTGGTAGTGGGTGACCTCTGTGAAGGTCAGGAGTGCTGTAACAAGTGAGACTTGTCATGTTTATTATGCTGGACAAACATTTCCTGCGGGCATTCACACCCTGCCCTACGAAGCTCTTAATCTTGGGGGTGGGGGTGAGGGTAAGAGGAGACGGACCCTTCATAAGGCTTCGAAACCAGGCTGGTGGGAGGTGCCCAGTCTGTACCCCAGCTTCACTGCTGGTGATGGTTTTCAAGCAAAGTAAATACGCTCAGCTCAGTGCATTTCTGGTTCAGCTTATGTTCTCTACTGTGTGACACTAAATACCGGGTCAGAGGCTTTGGTGGCTGGCTGGAAAGTGGTTTGTTTAATCTCAGGTGGCCCATGGTTAGATGACCTGAGGGATTGACTGGGTTTTGTAGGAAGGAAGCCGAGGGTATGCCATCAGCCTCGGGCTCTGTGGTTTTGCTTGTAGGCACTTTGCTGTTGCTGCGGCTCAGCTGCCCTGGCTGCTGAGTGCTTGCTCACCCTCCCTTCTGTCTTCCCTTTTCCTTCTCCCGAGTTCTAGAGTGCAGGGGCCTGCCAGTCTCAGGAGGCGCTGGTCTGTAGGTCACAGTTTGAGGCACTGGGCAAGGGCAGTTCTTCTTGACTGGTCAGATTATCTGAGGATTGAAGACAGAGCAGCAAGTCAATCTGTTTTTCTAATGGATTTCCCCCCGTTTAATCGTGTGCATTGAGCTGTGTGGACTTTTTAGTCTGAAGTCCATTGCTCTCTGGGATAGCAGGATAAATGTTCTGGTGAGCCCTTAAGGTGGCCTGCATAAGGGCAGTGTGTCCCGTCCCCAGGTGTCGCATGCAGCTCTGGGAGGGTGGAATGAAGGAGAAATAAGTCTTCCGCTTTCTTCTGGGCAACTTTACTCTGGGGAGAAGGAAGCTTTGAGTCCAATGGCAGATTATATTTAGAAACACTAGAATATGGTCATGTTTCAGTCTTATACTCTGCTGAGATGGAAATTTGTGTTCTATATTATGGTAACTGATGACTATCACAGTGCTTTATGATTTATAAAGCACTTTCAATAAGTGATCCCATTTTGTCCTCACAGCAGTCCCGTGAGGGAGGTATTATTATCTCCATGTCAGACGTGAGTCACTAAGCCTCTAAAAAGTTGGGTGACGTTGCCTAGGCTTCTTAGCTATTGAGTGGTAGAGCTCAGACTCAACTCAAGATTTCTGGCTGCAAAGAGGCAGTGAGGTGAGAAGGCATGGGGTCAAATTCGAGAGACTGGGATTTAGATCCTGGCTTTATTTAGCAGCTGTATAACTCTGGTCAGATTATTTCTTTTTAAATTTTTTTCCTGGCAAAAATAAAAACTCCTCTCAGTATGATCAAGCTGAGTATATTAAGTAACCTACAGTTGCCTCTTTTTATTGATCACATTCTTCCATTCCAGCTCTGTTCTTGCTCTCTCCTGGTCTGGTTGCTCTGAAGGCTGCTGACCAATGCTGTCCTGGGACTTCTTTTCACCATCAGTGTGGTCATTCTCCTTGCCTCCCTCTTCTGTTGGATCCTTTGTTTCCTAGCTTCCATCTCTCTCTCATTCTTCCTTTACTTCTTGTATTCGTGGAACATGGGTTCCAGTACCTCCTGAGAAAGGGTGTGCTGGTGGTAAATTTTGCGCATCAGATATCTTTAGTCTGTTTGAGTAAATCTGTTCTCACGATTGATGGATAGTTTGGCTGGTTATAGAATTCCAGTTGGAATTCACATTCCTGGAGAATGCATCATTGCCTTCTGGTGTGCTGATGAGCAGTCTTGTGCCATTTCTGACTCCTGATCTTTTGTGTGTGGTATTTTTTTCTCTTTGAAATTTTTAAAAACTCCTCTTTGATCAACAGTGTTCTGAAAGTTTTCAGTGGTATGCTTTGGTGAGAGGCTTTTTTAAATCATGATGCTGGACCTTCTCAACTGGAGACTCAACATCTTTCAGTTCTGGGACATTTTCTTAAATTTTTGATAATTTCTTTTCCTCTGTATTTTTCTTTTTCTGGAGTTCCTTTAATTTGGTTCTTGCACTTAATGGGTCCATTCTCTTATTTTTCTTATCTTATGTCCCTTTTTATTTCCTGATCTTTCTGTTTTACTTTCTAGGAGATTTTTTTCAACTTTACTTCCAACTGTAATTATTTCTGTGATAGTTTTACTTTCTAAGAGTTTTTTCCTGACTCCCTTTGACTATTCCTTTTTCATAGCATTCTATTCTTATTTTATGGGTACACCATTTTATTTCTCTGAGAACAGCTATAGTTTTGTTGTTTTCTTCTGTACTTTTCATTTTCCTCTTCTAAGTTTCATCTTTCCATTGCTTTGTTTTGGTCTTTGCCTTTTGTGTTGAGACAGAAGATATCTAGTGAACCTTGGTTAGCTGTCTGCATTGAAGAGCAAGGTACTAGCACGTGGCACTAGTATGTGGATCAGTGGCTCTGTGAGTGTGAGGAGGGAGTAGAGGGTGCTTGTTTACCGGAAGAGCCTCACAGTGGATGTTTGAACAGATTCTCAATTGTTTCATTGGAGAATCTCCAAATCACTGTCTTTAGGTTGTTTTCTTGTGCTCCTGTTTCCCCAGAGAAAGTTCTCTAATTTCTTGCCTGAGAAACAGGACTGGCAGGCAGCATTCTGGAAGAGGGAAGGGAGATGCTGAGGGGTGGGAGCTTGAAGGAATGGGTGATCTCAAGGTTCTGTTTTGTAGACTTTCCCTTAATCCCCTTGTTTTCTCTGAGGGCCGCCTTTCCACCCTCCATCTGGTGTCTTCCAGTGGGACTCTTCTCATTCATTCTCTCCATATAGTAACCCACTTGTCTTGTGTCTGGTGGACAAGGGGCTGTCACCCAGCTGCATGGGCTGGACGAGGGGATCTGATTGGTGTCTGCTCCTTATTCAGACTTTTAATAGTCTCCCCCTACCCACTGCTTTCAGCCCGCTCTTCATTGTGTCTGCAGAGAAGCCTGGTACCTCTTGTTCCTAAAGTTCTCCATGGTTTCTGGGGGAGAATTTGCTCATTTGTTGTTGTCTGGCCTCCTGAGATCACTTGGTTGAGTGAGAAAAGTTAAAAACCTCTCACCCATCGATTCCCATCCTAAAAGTTAAGGGATGATTTTATTTCTCTGTGTATTTTATGCTTTGGTGCTTCTGGGTGTGATGGAGTTTTCATGTTGTCCCAGTGTATGGTGTTTGGGGTAATGTATAGAATGCAGACATTGACTTCCCTGGGGGCTCTTGATTGATGGGTAACAATGCAGAATGCTTGTACACATCCCTTGGTATCCATGGGGGATTGGTTCTAGGACCACCACCTCCAGGATACCAAAATCCACAAGTACTCAAGTCTTGTATATAAAACAGCATAGTATTTGCTTATAACCTATTTACATCTTCCCATATACTTTAAATCACCTGCAGATTATTTATAATACCTAATACAATATAAATGCTATATAAATTGTTGTTATACTATAGAAATATAAAACAATATGTTTTATTGTTGTGTTTTTTTCCTAATATTTTTGATCCATGGTTGGTTGAATCTGCAGATGTGGAGGGCTGACTGTATGCATATGCAGTCCATGCAGCCTTATGTGCACAGAGGCCGGGTGCGGTGGCTCACACCTGTAATCCTAGCGCTCTGGGAGGTGAGGCAGGAGGATCATTGAGGTCAGGAGTTCGAGACCAGCCTGAGCAAGAGTGAGACCCCATCTCTACAAAAAATAGAAAAATTAGCTGGACATACTGGTGTGTACCTGTAGTCTTAGCCACTTGGGAAGTTGAGGCAGGAGGATAGCTTGAGTCCCAGGAGTTTGAGGTTGCAGTGAGCTATGATGATGCCACTGCACTCTAGCCAGGGTGACAGAACAAAACTCTGTGTCAAAAAAAAAAAAAAAAGAATAGTGCATGGAGAGGAAGGGTGAACTGGAGCCCAGGAGCAGGCTGGGAGATGTCCCTAGAGGTGAAGAAGTAGGTGTGGTGCTGTGAGAAGTGTTGGTTTGTCCTCATCCCCCGGAAGTAAAATGTGCTCTAGGCAGCACATCTGGGCATCGATTCTTCCCTAGGCCTGGCCAGAAGCTGGGGCTCACAGTCTTTGGCTCTTTGATCCCCAGGTGGTCCTGCCGACTCGGCTGTGCTCCTCGAAGGGCTCCTCACTCATCGAGAAAATCTCTGACCCCAAGGACTTGAAAAAACTTCTCAGAACCCGGAATAATGTGCTGGTACTTTACTCCAGATCTGGTGAGTGTCCCTCCTGGCCTTAGGTCCTCCATCGGGGAGGATGGGATGGAAGGGAAGGGGTGGGGCAGAGGTAGGTGGGGAGACCTTAGGACTAAAGCCACTCAGGGATGGTCTGCGGACATCTGGTTTGTCCGCTTTCCACCGAAGGCAGAGGCGGAGGCACATAGAGGCATTCTGGTAGTTTCGGATCCCCAAGGGTCATTTCAGTTCCTTTTTATGAGTATTTGTTAGGAAAAATCCTCTGGAGCCTCTGCTTATCTCAAGAGGGAGCGGCCTTGTGTGAAGGAGGACAGAGGGTCACAATGGTGGGTGCCAGGGACGGACGTCCTGTCTTCCTGCTCAGGCGCAAGGCCGAGCCCTGCCAGGCCATGCTTCGCCAGAGCTGTTGATTAACTGGCTGAGCCGGCCTGTGGCCAGCTGAACAGGTCCCAGGCTTGGGGGCACTCACCCGGGCTGGCAGCCCTGGCCCTGCCTGGCCCATCTGTCCTGCGCTGGGGTCAGATGCAAGACTGCACCTGGGGTGGGCTCTAAGCTTGGGACACAGCAGCTTTGCTGGGGGCGGGAGCCGTGGCCTGCCTCTTCTGACCTTGAGGCTGATGAGGGCACAGCTCGTGGAGAGAGATTTGCTTGGCTCTTGGCAGCAACCTTGGGGAAGGGTGAACGGCAGACTCTCTTGAAGTTGTTCCAGCAGAGTTAAGTGTTTTTTGCTGCTTCTAAGGATGCCAAGTTTTCTGTGGCCCTGGAGAAGCAGCAGCCAGTGGCTGGGCCAGTTCCGGGCATAGCTCTCCCTGGCAGCTCGGCCTTGACACTCATTGGCACTTGGGGTTGATGGATGCTTTGGACGTGTGTCCCTCCCGAAGCATACATCCTCCAGGCATCCCCGGCACATGGCTGCTTTCGTTGCCACTTGCTGCTCCTTCCCCTTCTGAGGGTCTAGCATACCCTCCAGAGTGTGTTGTTGGGAGCCGAGCATGGGACTAGCATTTCTCTGCTGTCGGGCATGGGGGAGAAACTAAGGCAAGGGAGAAGCAGTGTGCCTCTTGAGGCCTGGGGTATAGGACCTTGAGTAAACGTGGCTCACCCCCTTGGATACTCCTGGAGCTGGCATGGTTGTCAGCGAAGGAACATGCTCCATTCCTTCACGGGGGTGGATCCCGTAACACAAGCTCATCATCTCATAAGGACTCTACAAGGTACTTTTATGATATAGTCTCATTTGCTGCTTTGCCACGAGGGAGGCAGTGCCGGTTGTCAGATAACATCTAGTTTACAAATGAGGATATTGAAGCCAAGAATAACTGACTTGTTTGAGGCCTGCCAGCTAGTAGATGGTAGAGCTGGTCCCCTGAGCCCCCTGCCTCTCATTTCCTGTGATGGGGGCTAGGAAGAAACATATTGATTCTGCAGTGGCAGAGGAGCTTTGAGACCAGAAGGGGCTGAGACCAGGAAGTCATTATGGGAAGCTGTAGAGTGGGAAGGTGGGATCTGCTGTTAGTGGCTTGCAGGGCCCAGGCTCTCCTGCTGTCTTTTTCTCCTGCTGTGTCCAGCCACCATCTCCAGGCATTGACGGAGGAGCTTCCCCCCAGTGGGGCTGCATCCTGCCTCTGCCTGCCCAGTGGGGCCTGGGTGATCCTTTTGTCTGCCCACCTCCCTGCCCACACTCGCTGCATGAGACTTGTGACCTTTAGTGGGTTTTATGAGCAGAAACCGGATTTTCTTGCCTCGCATCCCTCCAAGCAGTGCCTCCCTCTCCATTGCTGAAAGGCAGGGTTGGCGTAGGGGCACGGGGTGTTGCTCTGCTTTGTTTCTGCCTCCCCCCGCTTCCCAGGCCCGGTCTGAAGGGTGGGACAATGGCTTCCCTCCGTGTCTCGCCCTCCTCCTGTTGCCCTGGCCATGGTTTCCTGGGAGTGCCTCCTCCGAGTGACTCTGTGCATGTCTCCTGAACGATGCTTTTTGTTCGCTCCTGTGAAAGGCTCAGCATGCTCTGTATTCACAAACAGCTGCCATTATCTGCACTAGAAGAGGAGATCTGTGCAGGCACATAATTCAGACATCATTTCTGCTTGGCTTTGGGATGTATCATGTGGCTTTTGGTGGGAGAAGGCAGCAGCTTACCCTCCCCGCCAGCGTGTGCCTGGCGGGCCTTTTGAGTGAGCTCACAGGTGTCACCTGGAAGAAGGTGATGTAGGAGTCTGCTAGCCACAGGTGTCAAACACTGGCCACAGCCTCTCTGCAGTGGATCGTTGCAGGCTGGCAGTGTTGAAATCCTGGTCACAGAGGCTCTGTCCCTATGACTCTGCCTCCCACAGTCATATCCAGGTGCTTTGCCCTGACCCACAGGAATTGACATTTAGACCAATGAAAAGCTATTCCTTTCTCTTGTTCACTCCATCCTGCCCCAAGGCATAGCCCATGTTCCTGCAGCTGACCCCAGAGATGCTGCCAGGGCTGGCTCTTGCCCTGTGGCTTCCAGGGAAATGGGCTGTGAAATGTGGCTTAGGTATATTTGACATTGGCCCATCAGAGATCAGTGTCTTGTACAGAGCTCATTTTATCACCAGGTTATACTGAGCTCCTAGCTCAGTGTGGGCCGCACAAGTAAACGTAGGATCTGGACCCAGCTCTTTTCAACTCCCAGCTGTCTACCAGGGCAGACGAGCATGGAATTGGCAAAATTGTTCCCTCCATTAGTTACAGGATTGTAATTTTTTGTTTAAGGAATTTTCAAAATTTGTCCCAGAAAGATATGAGTCAGAGATTCTATTGAACTCTGGGTCTGGCTGAGAGATTCTTGGAAGAGTAAGGGGTGAGGTGTGGCTTAAGGGAGGGGTGAGTTGGGGGTTCCATGTCTAAGGAGGGCCCCTGAGGATGGTGGGATCAGGGGTCTCTCTGAGAAGAGCTGGCTGTGTTTTAACTGGTGCTCAAGACTTCCCCAACCCCTCTGGGATTGGTTTCCATCGGTCTCCATCCTTCTTTACCCTTGGGTGCAGATGTTTAATTTTTTATTTTTTCACAGAGGCGGCAGCTGAAAATCATCTCAGGTTATTGTCCACTGTGGCCCAGGCCGTGAAAGGACAAGGCACCATCTGCTGGGTAGACTGCGGGTACGTGCTGGGGGCTCAGTGGTTGGTGGGCGGGGGTACTTGGGCTTTGGTGGGTGCTGTAGGGAACTGTCCCTTGATGAATTCTCCGGGAGAGAAGATGTGATGGAGAGATCCCCCCTACTGATACTTTGAGGTCCCTCTGGATTGGAGGAGGGGAGGTCTGGCTTTTCCTCCCTTTCTTTCCAGCCTCATCCACCTTTCTTCCCTTCTTCCGTAGAGCTTTTGCTTTCCACTGTGTTTTCACTGGTTGATTTATTTGTCTTCCTTGAGAGAAGTGAGTAGCAGAGGAGGCCTCCCTGTTTTATACAAGTGGCCTTGCTGCCCAGAGAGGCAGGGTAATTTTCGGAGTCATCCAGTGGGTTTGCTTGCGGTAGAACCACAGCAGGAACTGTGAGCTACAGGTCATTGCCTGAAGGTCAGTGCCACCCAGGTCATTATCTCTGACATCTCTGCTGCCCACAGAGCAAAGGCAGTGGGTCAGCTGGTCGACCTGACTGTGCCTTGGCCTCAGAGGTAGCTCAGCCTGTAAAGGTCTTTTCATCTTTAACGTGTAATAGGTGTTCTTGCCCAAGTCACAAGCCCTGCTGCTACCCTGAGGGTTACGTGAACTTGTATGGGGTCTGCTCCAGTGCCGTCAATCCTCTTCCTATTCAGTCTGAGTTCTAAATGGCTGTTCTGCACATGAATTTTTGGGACACAACTGATTTGTAAGTTGATGATCTGTGATTTACTGCCTGTGATTGAAGAGAATTGAAGGAGATTCATATTTTGACACAGCAGAGTGAGACCAAGATAACAAGTCTTAGCCAAGCGGTGTGTGCTGTAGGGTGTGTGTGTCTGTGTCTGGCCTTACCGTAGCTCCCGATTCATTCAGACGCTGACCATACAGAAAGCATTGCTCACTAGGCGGTTGGTCAGATCTTAGCCTCTGGTTAATTCCAGTTTGTAGTTGGTCTGAGATTGTTCTTGTCTTCCAGTTTCTCTCTGTGTCTCACATTTTACCAGCAGAGCTCTGTGTGACTGGCAAAGTGGTAAAGCCTATTAGATGGGACCAGGCACTTTGGAACTTCTCCATTTAAGATGGCAACAGTTCTGCCCAGCTGATGGAGCCTTCTTGTAGGGAATTCTTAAGAGGCTTATAGGTGGCAGAAATGGGCAGTGGAGCTGTAGTTTAGTTGCTGTCTCCCCCTGGGTCCGTTCAGCCATTATCAAGCACGTACTGTGTGCTTTGAGAGCACATGGATAGATAACTGCTTTCTCCAGGAGCTCAGAGAGCAAAGAGGTTGCAGACACATTCCAAGGGATTAGAATGCCAGATGAAACGTGCTGTGAACAGAAGCTACGTGTATGGAGGGACAGTCACCTCATTCTGCCTGAGAAGGTCGAGAAAAGCTTCACGGAGGAGGTGAAGTTCAAATTTGGTGCAAAGACCTGAGAACACAGCACCACGTGTTCAAAGCGTGCTGGCAGAGCACCACTTGTTCACAGCGTCAGGCAGCTCGCTGAAGTGCAGACCCTGGAACACTGCCTGTGGAATCGAAAGGCCTGCTCCAGTTCCCCACGTACTGGAGAACACCTGGGGCAGGATGCCCGAACTAAAATAGGGTCAGGGGTCAGGGTGTGAAGACAGACTGCCAAGATTAGAATTCAGGACTCAAAGTTTGGAGACATGATGTCTGGAGTCAGTAAGTATCAAAGGGAAAATCCTGTGCATTTTGATGTGCTAAAATTAAAATTGGGCTGGGAAGCACCTTAGAGCTTAAAAGAGGTAACCTTATGATGAGGGGATGGACTGTTCCATGTGGCTGCGTCAATTTATTGAATTTATCCCTGTAAGAGGAAGTAGAACCTGAAATGTTAAATAGCTTTTAAAGTACTTTAGATAAGCAGGTGGATTATGGAGCCAAAGTGGATTATATTGGAAGAAGGCATATCTCGGTCTGAGGTTGAAGTTAGAGGCAGGTGCAACTAAACCTTCCCAGAGCAGCCCAAGGGACAGGTCTCTGGGCTCTGGTCCACGCAAGCCACCCTAGGTGGCAGTTCTCATGGGCCACTGTTAAACAAGGAGATCCCCAAGGGCACAAGTGGGGCTCTGCCCTCCAGCTCATCCACTCCCACTCCTGGACTTCTGAACTGGCCCTGTTAATCATCAGGGCATGAGGAGCCTTCATGTTAATGCCATAGGGCCCTGTGATGACAGCTCTTACTGCTGTCTTGCGTGCATCTAGTGCATATCTGTGAGTCTGTGAATGAGACTCTCCCAGGGACGGGCAGCAGTGCTGTTGGGAGCACTTTTCAGCGCTGTCTGCGGAGGAGTGAGCAGGTGGCACAGAGCCACGCTGCTGTCTTTATCCCTGCTGCTGTCAAGCACCAGATGGTCGGCCAGAGCTTATCTCCCTCCAGTGGGCCCTGCCGAGGTTCCCATCTCTTGTCCTTTCCAGCTCCGCTTCCTGCCCTGTCCACAAAGGCTTGGCAGCCAGGATGCAGACAGGGCTTGGAGTGGGGTGACTGGGAAGGCCGGGAGTGGACAAGCCACTCTGCTTTTCCCTTTGAAGAGCAGGTGAGGGGAACAGGGAGCATCTGGGGCGAGAGAAGACACTGCACTGGGGTGGAGGTCTTCGCAGGGGTGTGGAGTAAGGGGAAAAGCCTTGGACTTGGAGGAGGCCTGGGGTGAAGGGCAGCTCTGCTCCCAACTGACCCTGTGACTTTGGACGAGTTAGCTTCCTCAGCTGTGAAATGGGACAGAAGGACACATTCTCGCTTCCCTGGTCTGTGATGAGGATCAGGTAAATTAAAGTTCTTTCTAGAATAGAAAACACAATTTAAATGTGAGATATCATGCTGTTACTATTGTCTATCTGGGCAAGATTGCTCAGGGAGAAGCTGGCAGGGGAGAAATGGTGTATCTGTTCATTTAACAACTGTTTATGGGGTGAGGATGACCTTGGGCATGGGAGTGAGCCCCAGCCCACAAGGTGTTTTGCTCTGCCCCTTAAGAAGTATGGGGTGCAGCGGAATCTGCAGGACTGCAGGTCAGGGGGCCTGGCTTTGAGACCAGGCTCTGACAGCAAATAGCTGGGAGGCCTTTGGCAAGTCACTGCCCCTCTCTGGGCTTCGGTTTAATCTTCTGTGAAATGTGGAGTTGAATCTTCCAAGTTACTCTCATCCCTAAATAGCCTGGTTCAGAAAATGCTGGCAGCTGCCAGGCTTGGTGTGCATGTTATAAGTATGGTGGTAGCATGTGCCTTCCAGTCTTTGGAGGGGTCTTTTTCCCTTTGTGCCCCTCCCTCCTCATTCTGGGTGTCTCCTTTCCTTCCCCCTGAGGACCTCTCCTTCCTAGGCCTTTTTTTCTCCCCCCCTACTAGGTTTTTGTTGCCTTTTCCCTACTCTGAGTCCCTGCCTGCCACTTCTTTTGGCCTCTTTCTCCTCTCTCTGTCTGTATAGATACTTCTTTTCCTCCTTTTTTTTTTTTTTTTTTTAACTTTTCTGGCTCTTCCCTCCCTACTCCTGCATGTGCACCTGCAGGAGCACACATGCCCTTTCTCTCTGGGCTTCCTCTCTGCTCCCAGGCCCCGTAACTTGTTGCTGTGCAGCGTCTGGAGGGCGTCTGGCTTCTGTCCAGGGTTTTGTCAGCTCTCCCTCCCCTCACTCCACCTTCTGGCTCAGACCTTAGCAGCCACGCTCACTCTGGCTGGTGGTGGTTGTCCGGCTGTTAAGTGGGCTGTGTATGAGGGAATTGGTATTCCCCTCGTGCCCTGCGGCCTGGCACTGGGGCTTGGCCTTGGCGTGGAGTGCTGCTGTCTGGGCTGCTGAGCTGGAGCCAGCGTGGAGCTGTGCCCGGCGTGCTAATTCCTGAGGCCGAGCGCCACGGGGGGCAAGGCTGTGCTATCAGGTTCTCGCTGCTTTTTTTTCCTGGGGTTTAAGCTCACTGCCTAACCACATTTGCTTTCTTCCCTGCTCTCCTCTTCCCATCTGCTTGATTTCTCTGCAGCAATGACGGCTTCCCAGATGCAAGATTGGGAGTGTGCAAGGGCAGGCATAACATATTTTAAAGTCTTATGTTTTCTTTTAAAAATTAGCATTTGTTCCTTTATATATAAGCACGTTCAACATCACTTACCTTGGGATAAAATTGATGCCCAGAAATGCCGTGTTTATCCTGTGGCTTCAGATACCTTCTGGCATGTCGCCATGTACTTGTTGGGGTGACACGTCCCTGTGAGGAGCAGAGCCTTAGATCTGTGGGCTGGGAAGGCAGCGAAGAGGAGGTACCATGCATGTCTCTCTTATTCCCATTACTCTTATCCACGGTACCACATCATCCAGACCTTGTCATGCACCTTCTTAGGTAGGTACCAAGGGGAACAGCAAAATTGGGGAGGATCCCCAGTGTAGAGAGTCCTTACATCAGAGAGTGCTACATGACCACCCAGGCCTATCCAAGTTCCAGGTTCGGCTCTTGCAGGACTGTTCTCTAATCATGTCCTGCAGCCACGTTCTTCCACGCTGCCCTTGGCCTGGCACCGAGTGTTTACTCTCAGCATCTCTTGCTCACTCCTTGTCCCCCATCTGCTTCATGTCTGTGAAGTGAGGGCACTTCTGCCTTTCTTCTCCTGCCCATCCTCAGGGGATCACAGGTCCTTCTGCGCAGCATCCTGCTGTTAGACCCAGCAGATGGGAGGAAGAGATTTATCTCTTCTTTGATGGGGAAAGGGAACCTGGAGAGATTGGAGTAGCCATGGGCATAACGTCAATGGCCCCGGCAGACAGAGGCCCTGCCTCCTGTTTTCCACTGTAGTCTTTTTCCATCCCACTGGGTGGAGGCTGAACATAGTGTGCTGTGGACGTTAAGAATGCTGACTGTCTGAGTGAGGATCCAGTTGGGAGGAGAGAGGTGATGGGGGTTCAGATTTTTTTGAATCTCCATCTTCTATCCTGGGTTCTGGCTCCTGGTTCATGTGTAAGGATGCAAGGCGGTGTGTCCTGATGCATTAATGTTACTTGACCGCATAGAGGAATCAGAAGCTCCGTTCAGCTTATGTGGACAACTCCTGCATTTTGCAGCATAGGCAATCAAGGGTTCCTCCATAGGTTACAGGCTGGTGGAGGGTAGAGCTAGATGTAGAAGCTGTCATTCCAGCTTGCTGTGGAGCTTTCCTCTAGAAAAGGTTTGGTACTTGGGCTGGACTTGTGAAAGACTCCAGATAGCCCCTTCCTTGGCCTCCAACACCTTGTTTCTTCTCTTCCTTCTCTCACCCGCACCTTTGATCCCTTGGTCTGACTCCCAGGAGCATAAGTCACCAGTCTCTTGGATGATTATTACCTGCACATGAGGATCTAGTGAACACAGCACCATGTACCTGCAGCAGCCACTCCAGGCTAGAGCCAGCTACCCCACTGCAAATTCAGAAGAGAACGCCCATGGCTGTGTATCTGTCTGGGTGTGGGATGTGGGGCGGGGAGGGAAGTGTGTACAGGCCTCTGTGGTCTTTGCTTCCACGTTGTCCGTGGAGGAGACAAGGTGGGGAGGGATAAGATGTAGTAGATCCGTGGCCTTGACCTTACCTCTTGGAGGAGTGGGTGAGTGGACAGAGGGATGGCTGGCTCCTGCGAGGGGGCGGGCCAGGGAAGTGGCAGGGGAGGGCCTGTGGTGGTATTCTTGACCCATGGTGGTATTCTTCATCCCTTCATTCCAGCAAAGCATCTCGTTTCCCTGCTCACTGTCTTTGTCTCCTTTTTTCCCTAGAGCCTCAGTCACTGGCTGGGGAAAGAAAGGAGGTAGAGAGAGGCAGGCAGGCAGTAGATCAATTAATTGTACTTAATTTATCAACCGAGATCCTTTTAAGTCCCTGAGCTTGGGTAATTTTCTTTCCTTCTTGAACTCTTCTGACTTTTATTGTCTGCACTACACAATTAGTATATGCACACGCTTATACCCTCTGAGAGACAGAATTGTAGGAGGGAGGTGAGCAGAGCTGAGAGGACACTGTCAGGAATTGTCACCTGGCAGGATTCCTGGAGGTCTGTAGAGAGCCCCGAGAGTCCAGAAAGTCAGAAATGCAGAGCCTAGTCCCAGGAGCAGCAAGACAGCATCATTCGTTTCATTCATTCACCCATTCACTCAGGTTATTTATAGAGCGCCTACTGTGTGCTAGCTGCTGCTGTAACCCTGGAGAAATACCTCGCCTTTATGGAGCACATGTTTCTGATGGGACAGTTGGGGACAAGTTGGGCAGATGTCAGGCGTGCCACAGAGGAAGACATCAGGGAAGGGAGATTAGGGGTGCCGAGGCTCTCGGGTTTGTGCCAGAAGTGTCCTCACATAGGACAGTAAGGAAGAGTGAGTATAGGGGAAGGGGAGAGGAGAGACTGCTCAGTAGTGTCACTTAACTTAAGGAGGAAGGTTGCACAGACTGTAACAAGGAGTTCTGTGGCAAAGATGGGCAATCGCTTAACTAGATTGAGGGTGGTGGCCGCAGATTGGGCCAACCTGGGAGGCCACACTGAGGAACAGACGGGGGAGCCTCTGTGCCCAGCTCTACCAGCCAACCAGGCAGCTGGTTGGTTTGGAGCCTTTCTCCTAAGCCTGGCCTGGACCCTGAGGGGACCTAAGGCTACAGTGGCAAGCCTGTTCCATGGAGTGGGTTCCCGAGGACCAGGCAGGGTTTGGGGCTGGGACTGGAGCTTTGCCATTCCTCTCTGCTTCATGGAAGTCACAGGCAGAGGCTGTTGGCCAGGCGTGATGGCAGAGAGGGTCACATGGCGTGCAGTTCTTTCCCTCCAGGCTGCTGTGCAGCGTCTGAGCCGCCAGGGTAGGTGCTGCAGTGTGCGTGTGAGAGGCGGGGAGCAGGCCCCGTGGGCGCCCTGCCGGCTGCCCTGATGAGGCCGAGGGAGGCCGTGGGCATCTGAGCCCTGGTTCCTGCCCCAGCACTATTTGTTGGATTGTAGGTGGTCACAAACAGTTGAGCACTGCAGAACAAAGCCCAGCAAGGAAAGTGCCAAGTGAATGGTTGTAAATGTCCCAAGGTGAGCCCGCTTTCTGGGGGAATTAACTTAGGCAAGGAAAGGGCGCCTCATTCGCAGTCGTTCTCAAACAAACCCTCCACCTGTCGGTGCAGCTTCACCACAGAGCCCCTGCGGGGCGGGGCAGACGCAAACTGTAATAGCCGTTGTCAGGAGAGGCATGTATGGCAGAGGGCTTTAGGATAAGGAAGTTCCCAGAGACCAGATGCCCTGGGCTGCCTTCTGATGTATGCTGCGGGCCCCCTGCCTCTCCTCCCTACTGCTAGCTATTCTTTCTCTCCAGACTCTCCCTATCTTGAAGTGCCCTTGCCACCTTTGGGGGGGAACCACTGCAATGCCATTAGCCTTTCCTTGCTCAATTCATCATGTGTTTCTTGTGTTCCCACTCTCTCAGGCTGGGGCTGGAAGCTATAGTGGCCACAGAGATGGCTGGACAGCTGGGATGAGTAGAGAGGGAAACCCCTGGGTCTGGATGAGGTCGAGGCAGAGTGACACTTCCCCTCTCCCAGAGAACCCGCCTGCCTCATCGGACAACTCACACCTCTCTAGTAAGACATGCTTCTTGAATCGCAGATTGCATCATTTAAAATGAAGTCCTACGGTTTTGCATGTCCATGGATGAGTGTTGCTTTTAGAGTTGAGCCGACTGGTTCACTTAGTCCGTGTGTTGTGGGGCAGGTGCACGGCTGTGTGAAGCTGATGGGCTGTGATGGGGGTGAGGTGTGTAAGCAGGTGGGAGATGAAGGGCCTTGCATCAGCTGTCTGTCGTACCTGGCTGAACAAAGTCCCCCAGCGAGGCCAGCTGTGTGACCAGTGGTGACCAGTGGGTTTGGGATGGCTGAGACCCCTCACTGAGTCCTTTCTGATGTGGGGAGATGGCTCTGAAGTAACAAGCAGGGCTGTGTGCATGTGCGGTGACTGGCTGAGCGCAGGGAGGACGGGGAGGCTGTGAGAGCAGTGAGGTCTCCAAGGGGCTGGTGTAGGACACTGAGGACCACAGCTCGTGGAGGTAGAGGAGAGGAGGAAGAGTCAATGCAGGGTGCTGGTCTAGCACAATGATCCCCAAACGTGAGCACATGTCAGAATGAACTAGAAGGCTTGTTCAACACAATTGCTCAAGTTCCCATAGGTTTTGCTTTCGTAGGTCTGGAATGGGGCTGAGAATGTGTGTTTCTAGCAGGTTCCTGGATGATGCTGATGCTGCTGGTCCAGGGAGCACATTTTGAGACCCATGAGTGTAACAGGAGGGACAGCAGAGTTAGATGAGCTTGTGACGAGTGCTTTGTAAGTGGTGACTGGCACCTGAGAGACATTGCTTGCTGGAAGAACTGCAAGAGGGTCATATCTCGGACGTCAGGGAGGGGCTCCTTTAGCCAGAGCCTTCCCCTTCCTCCCAGTAGCCTTTGTCAGTACCTGATCAGATTCACGACTTCCTCAACACAGTAGAACATCTTCCTGTTACCTTGGTCAGATGGTGTATAGCAGATGGCATAGATTAAAGCTTTAAAAACACAAATCTTGCTTGGCCTCACCCCCAGAGAGATTCTGAATTAACCATTTGGGGAGGGCCAGGAAATCAGTATTTTTAATATTTCCTCAAGTAAGTCTAAAGAGCAGCCAGGATTGGAGCTTGTTTTTCTTTTTACAGTGGGCTGTCTACCCCCTAAGCCTCTGGGCACTTCCTTTGGACCTGTTTGTGTTGTCACTTAGAAGTCATGATAATGCCCTCTCCTGTCTGCTTGTCCCTTTCTGTCTTGATCAGCCCCTATCTTATCCCCTATCTTATCTGTTGTTCTCCTCCCTCCAGATCTCTCAGAACCCGTCTATAGTAAGGTCCTCATCTGCTGTTGAGAATTCCAAGTTACCTGCCTTATTTCTTAGGACACCAGCAGATTTTGCTGTCAACACCTTTGTGAGGACTTCAGGTAACAAATGCTTCCCGACATTTGTGTCTTTCAGTGATGCAGAGAGTAGAAAATTGTGCAAGAAGATGAAAGTTGACCTGAGCCCAAAGGACAAAAAGGTCGAATTATTCCATTACCAGTAAGTACACATGGGCATTTCCAATTTCCAAGTAAGTGCTGAAAGCTTTCGTTGATATTCTCAGTGAACAGCGATTTTTAGTTACATTAATTTTATTTCAGAATGTTTTTTTTCCTGTGTTTACAATTATTTCTTTTAAAAAAAATCCTGAACTGTGTTCAAAAGCCAAATCTTATTAAGATGCTGCAGGCAACCAAAGGTATGTATCTCCACAACCATTCTTAAAGTTAACACCTTTTTCTCCTCATTTGACAGGGATGGTGCATTTCATACTGAATATAACCGAGCTGTGACATTTAAGGTAAATTTACCTCCCTCATTCTCAGCAGAGGTGGAGTCTGAATGGACGCCCGAAGTCTGGCAGGTTCTCTCTGAGGGAAGGAAGAGCAGATTGCACAAATAACTCTTCTGAATGATCTGAGAGGTTCTTATCTCTAGAGCATATGTCAGCAGAATATCCGAAAAAGTTTGTAACTATTCACACAGTGGGGATGACCCCGCCTTGGGATACGTCTGTGAATGTATCAGCAGTTGTCCAGTGAGGCAGGTGCTGTTACCCCTCTGCGCTCCAAAGGCTGGGTCTCCTTTTGCTGTGGCTTTAAAGGCCTCCCGTCGTCTCTGTGGTGGCATCCACAGTGGCCACCACTAGACTGGGGAGGACTTACAGTGCCCAGGTTAGCACAGGGTATAGGACATGGGTAGGTTGGCACCTTTGGGCTGGTGCAGCTTGTTCCAGATGAGAAGCAGGTGTCACTGCAGTATTCCCTGCCACCAGACAACTTAGGAGTACTCAGAAAAGCATCAGTGAAAGTCAGAGTGAGCTCCTCTAACCTGCAGGCGCTGCCATATTAGCACAAAGCAGCTGCCCCAGCCCCGGGCCCTTCTGCTACACTTCCACTCTCCCTCCTCTTCTTCAGCATCCTCTTCCTCCAGCCAGTTGTCTTCAACTTCTGCCCAGGCGACATCCCCACCTTGCTGGGGCCATATGCTTCTTCTGGTCCTGACATGTCTGAACTCAACTTTTCTCTTACTCTCCTGTTTCTCAGATTGGGTTGGAGCCTGCGCTCCTGTCTCTTCGCCCGTCCCTTCTCTGTCTGTCCTTTTCTGTGTCTCCTTCCATTCTTTTCTGTCTGTGCATCTGTCAGTGCCCCACCCCCCGTCTCTGTCCCTCTCCCTCTGTCTCTCTCTGCCATCTCCCCGGGTCATCTCTGGTTTATTCACTAACACTCATTCTTTTTTTAAGTCGCTACAGCTTTTACCTTATGTGGGGACTCAGCCTGATGACTCATCATCTTAACACCCACTTAGACACTTTGAAAATTCTTTCAACTAGAGTTGCTCAGCCCTTCTTATTCTGCGTTACAACGTCAACTGAAGTCGTCAGAGAGAACACACACTCCTTAGGAACAAGATTAGTGGGGTGGGATGGGGGGAGTGCTTATGCAATGATGGAGAGAGGGGCTGGGTGTTTGGTTTTGTTTTTGGAGGCTGTGTTCACCTTGTATGTAGCCAGGACCTCCGAGGAATCTGTTCTGGGATCATGGAGCAGGGAGCAGCGGCTGCTCAGAACTGTAGTAGCAGGAAAGGCACAAGGAGTGGTCAGCATGCTGCTGAGTGTCTGGGTGAGAGAGGCACAATCCTGGCTTTGATCCCAGTCCTTACAAAGACCAGGTGTGTGGAATTGGCTCGCTCTCACCCTTCTTGTGAGTTCTGCATCAACAAGGTGAGGAAGCAACAAGGTGAGGGCTGAGCATTGTACAGTGTCAAAGTCTTTGGCTTCAGATAGAGAGAGGACATTCTTAGTCTCAGGGTTCTCAAAGTCCGTAGGGCCAAGAGGGACTCGGGTAGAATCCTTGGAGTTCTCCAGGGCAAAGGGAAGGTGGCCAAACATTTCCCTGACTGCCTAATGGCTTCTGCCTTTTCAGCTTGAGCAGCTGAGATCAAAGCCTGCCTCAGTCACTGATTAACTTTCCATTCAGGGTTTCTCCTGGGACCGCGTCTCTAGAGAGATGGAGGAGCCCTTGGCAGGGTGGGCACACTGTCTGCAGCCTCATGCTCTGGCTGTTGCTGCTGTCATCCTGCACAGTTAGACAGGGGCCTGGTCACAGGGACTGTGCCATGGCCCCCAAAGAGGGCCGAGGCTAGACGAGTGAGAGCTTATTGCATTTCCCCATTGGCAAAGAGCAGGAACTTAGAGGGGAACTTCCTGTATAACAGCCTTTTGCCTATCAGCATGTGTCCCCCAGACCGTTACTATGCACACGTGAGGGCCTAGATTCAGACGACCCTCTAATGACCTTCTCCCAAGGCTTGGTGGCTGTGAAGACATCCTGCAGGCCAAGTGTGATGTCAGGCAATTTCCCTGGGATTCGGGGCACCCGGAACAGGACTGCCGCGGGTAGGCTCCCAGGCGCTGCTCCCGCAGACTCTTCCAGCCACAGTCTTGTTGAGTTAGACCAACTGGAGAGAACCGGGGAACTTCAGTTAAATGAGAACAATCCCCATCTGAAAAACAGAAGGTTGTGAGCATGGATGTCAATTGTTACATTAAAAGAGGCCATTTCTTTCCTTTTTCCATCTGTATCCATCTTTGTTTCTCATTGCTGAGGCAGGGGACACAGTGAAGGAAGTGTTTTCACGTGTGGGGTTCCAGACTCCTGGAGTCCCTTGTGCATCCTCAGTTGAGCACCCTGCACCGAGTGTTTCTGGAACACTTGGCAGGCGGGTGGGTGCCTGCCAGCATCTGTCTCATGTGGGCAGGTGGGCAGGCAGCTCTGGAGCTGTGGCGAGTATGGGTTTGGGGAAGGCCTTGCCAATTCCATTTTGCTTTATGTTGTCACTGTGAAGCTTTGACAAGGGACTGAGAAAGGGCGGATCTGCCTTTCACCGTGGCAGAAATGGCTGTTCTTTTGCCAGGAGGCGTTTCGCAGCTCCACTTGGACAGACAGGAAGTGCTACCTGAATGAATTCCTATGAAGTCTTGGCTGTCTCCCATTCTCCCGTGATAGTTCTTTCCAAATAGGAGATTCCGGAAATAAGAAGCCCCATTGACTCAGGTCCTCCCTGTGTGGAACCAGTGGATGGGCTGAATGCACAACCTCAGTGAAAGGGCATTTCCTCTTTTCACCTTGGGCCACCCTCCCTCCTTCCCGACACACACACACACACACACACACACACACGTACAGGTCCAGGAGTGAGCAAGGAGTCCTATGATTGAAAAAGTATTCACACAGTGCAGCCTCTGCTCGCTGGAGCTTGGTCAGAGTTGACAGAAGTAATGGAATCTTGCTTCATGAAATTAGGGCCACAGAAACCCACAGCTCCCCTTTCGGGTTGTAAGGATGGAGGCCTGGTTGGTCTCTGGGACCCGTCCCTGGTTCTCACAGATGTTAAGTGCCATCTGCCTGAGTGACTGAGGGGAAAGAGGATGCTGCTTCTGTCCTAGACCAGTGCGGTATGGCAGGTGGGGAGCGGAGCAAGGGACAGTGCCCCCTCTTCCTTGCCCTGTGTGTCTTCCCCACTGTCCACACGCCAAGGCCAGTGAGGCCCTTTATCTTTAAGGTCGTCAAGTCTTCACTGGGCAGTCTAGAAGGGGCCCTCAGGAAGAGAAGTGCAGCAACAAGGCACCAGGCTGGTCGAGGAGCACCCTGCCCTGGGGCTTCCCGGCCTGGGCCCCACTGATTCACACACAGCAGAGGATAAGCAGGATTTATAATAGCCCACTCCAAAACCAATTTAGATTGTGAAATACTCAGCAGGTAATAAATGGTGTGATTATCTGCTTGTGGGATTGACAATTTTAGTGGCTGCAGGAATGTGGAAGTATCTCCTTTGGACATGACTGGAGACCTTAGTCAATGAATCAGAATGACTTCTTGGAGTGGATAAGAAGTAGTAGAAGCACTAGTGTGTCTCTGGTTTGAATATGCCAACTCGTGTCTCAGATTTCCCCTTTTTTGTCCATGAAGATGCATGTTAGGTATGGATCAGCTGCTGGGAGTGAGCAAGGTGTCCTGTGGTTGAGAAAGCCTGGTGGGCATAGTGGAGGTCTATTCTTTGGGAACTTAGTGGTGATGTCAGTGGACAGTGGAAATAGCACACCTCCCAGCCTTCATGCCACATGCAGTCCTGTGCCTGGCACTTGGTGTACCTGGGTCTCCAGGCAGGGAAATGGGCAGGTTCCTGATTCCCCCCTACCCCAACTCTTTCCCTACCTACAGTGCATTTTCTCTTCTCTCTTTTTTCCCTCAGTCCATAGTGGCCTTTCTGAAGGATCCAAAAGGGCCCCCACTGTGGGAGGAAGATCCTGGAGCCAAAGATGTTGTCCACATTGACAGTGAAAAGGTAACTTATTCCCCATCAGTTCTCCCATCCAAGTACTAACCAGGCCTGACCCTGCTTAGCTTCCAAGATCAGACGAGATTGGGCGTGTTCAGGGTGGCCGTAGACTCCCCATCAGTTCTGATGGATCCTGGAAGCTTTCCTGGTACCACAACCTCCCACAAAGAGAAGCCCAGGGCCCTGAGAAAGGGGAAGACCTAGGCCAGGACCCTGACACTTGACTCCCATTCCCAGCTCCGTGATGTAGCCAACGGGAGATCACAGGCTGACTGAGAACTTTCTCCAGTCTTCATTTTTCTTATTAAATTATTTTAACATGTTTGGTTTTCCTTACACAAACGTAGATTTAAATGTCCTCGCCCTATTATGTAATGCAGATGTTGCTGGCGTTGGCCTTGCATTTTTTGCTTGTTTAAATTTTTTGTTGTTGTTTATTTTTAAGAATAATCTGAGAGATTTGGGCTGGATTTCCAGAGAACTAACTGGGTCAGGTCTCTACAATTCTGAGTCGTTGTGTAACTTTGAACAAATTTACCATTTTAAGCATCAATTTCCAGATTTGGCCAGGGTAGTGGGTGGAAGGGTGGGTCTGGTTTATAGTTGTCATTTGTTCTTGAGTATTTAACAAAAGCTGTGACACATCTCTGCCCCTCCTTTGCGGGCCCACTCACCTGACCTGAATGTGCGTCTGTATGCATGCGCACCTGTGTTTGTATGGTGCCTTGTTTGCTCAGTTGTGTCTTCACACGGGATGGGCAACAACTCTGTGACATTCCAGATGATCCGTGAGGCCAGCAGTGCTTTTTTGTAGTTGGAAGGAGAATGCTCATTCTTATCTTGGTAAAATAAAACATAGCTTTTATCTTCCTCCACCTCCTCTCCTTTTCGTTTAAAATTATTGACTCTGCTCTTAACGCTTGTTAGCCCAAAAGGAAATGATGCTTTTTTTACTTTCTGGAGGAGGATCATCTGTGATTGTTGTGGGCCAACCACGTGGGTCAGTGGTGATTCAAATTAAGGGCTCAGCGTCAGCATTCTCCAGGATAGAAAGTGCCAGTATTGTCAACTCCAAGATACAGCCTTTTTAAAAAGCATGTGGGGCCAAGGGAAGAGGGGCAAGTGCCAGCAGAGGGTGGCACATGTGCCCACAGCTGTGGAGACACAAGCAGCCTCAACTGAGCGCTGCTTCTGTGATAATATGAAATACATGTTTGTAGCTTCTCTGGAGAGTGGCCTGGTGCCTCCCTGCCCCAAATGTCATGTCCTGAACTTCTTAAGGTGGTTCTTCTGCACCTGTAGGAATATTAAGCAGGAATCCTTTCTTCACAGGTGTATATAGTACTCTCTTATACTTACTGCTCTTTTCTCTCATGTGGACATGTGCGTTGTGGCTGCTTTTCTGCTAATGGAATCTCCACCTAAAATAATTAAAAGCTTCCAAATTCAAGTTTGAGTTGCTGATTCCATTCATAGTCTTGGAATTCCTTACTTGTGAAGGTAATTAAGCATCTTTGAATGAAATACCTGTTACTGCTCAGGATATGAAACCAGTTTGCTGTAGGCTCTGTAAAACCCTTTCTTCTCAGATCTGTTACCAGGCTTTGTCTCCAGGGATCCCACAAGATAATTTTAAAAGTGTTTGCATCCTCCACCCCTAGTGAGGGTCAAATATCTTGGTTACTAATTCTGTTTTCAAACGAGCACCTTAACCCTCCAGTTATGTAAACAAGAGTAAACTTTTCCAGAATTTATTTTAAAATATTTTAGATATCCTCAGAAATTTGTAATCTTTTTTATCTAACTGAAAAATAGTAAGTAATACACATTCATTGTTTAAAATTTAGAAAATACAGGTTAAGCATAAAAGCAAAAAGCAAACATACCTTTCCGCCGAGAGATACTGATGTGTTTGTAGTCTTCCAGGCTTTCAAGCTAACGCAAACAAATATTTTTACTCACAAAGCTGTCGTTACATTTTATATGCTGTCTTGTAACTTGCTCCCCCACATTTAATATAACATTTGCATCTTATGTGACATTAAATATTCCTCATCGTTTTTAATGATGCAGTGGTATTCCATTGTGCGGCTTGTGCCATTATTTATTTACCTAGTGCCTTCTTGCTGCCAGAAAGCTGCATTTCGAAATTTTCTTATTTTCCTTGTTATTCAAAAGAGAAAACCCTCTAATTTTCTTCTTTGAAAACTGGTTAGAGCAGCATATTTTAATCAAAATACGCTCTGTCATGGTGCTTCGCTGCAGTCCTTGATAGATTGGCTTTTCCCCATCGATCACTGGCTCGCTACCCACTTACACTACATCTTTACAGTAGCACTGTGTGACCATTTGTCTTTTTGCCTTTATTGTGTTTATTTAGCAAATCATTATGTATTGTTTTATAATGTGCCAGATACGAAAGATCCCTTTAGCTTCCAGCCTCCTGGAGGGTGGGGCAGGCTGCTCCCTATTCCCTGTCTGCTCCGTGGACTCCTGGGGACGGATGACGGTGCTGGGGCTAGAGCTGGGAAGAGATTAGCAAGAGATTATCAGGCATGGGTAAACCCCAACTCCACAGCGAGCAGTTCCCCATCTGGCCAAGTCGGGCGTATATGAAAACAACCACCCTCACCACAACAGAACCACATATCACGTGAAGAAGGGGCCACCAGTGTGGCAACCTCATGGGACAGAAATAGCTCTTCGTCATCTTTTAACTGTCCAGGTAGAGCTGAAAGTAAAGCCAGGAGCCTGGTCCTGACTACTTCCTCTCACCAGGTGGCCTTGGCAAAGCCGTTTGTCCCCTTGGGGCCTCAGTTTTCCCATCTGTACCACGCGAGGGTGGTCCAGAAGAGATCACCCCTGAGATTCTTCCAGCACCTGACTCGCCGTGACCGCCCCTCCCCCAGCTGCGGGTACTGGGGCAGGGGAGGTTGCGCCCTGGGATTGTGCTGTGTGTGACCTGCTGGTGTTCTCTCCTTTTGTGCCTCAGAACTTCAGGCGTCTCCTGAAGAAGGAAGAGAAGCCGGTCCTGATGATGTTTTATGCCCCCTGTGAGTGACCTTTCCCCTTGGGCCAGACTCAGCTGTCCAGTCTCCGGTGGGTGGTGGGCGGCTGGGGGTCGTGACGGGGAGCTAGCCCCGGTCTCCCACTGAACTCTGAATCAAGTCGCTCATGCTATGTCTCTGCCTGTGCCCCTTTTCCTGTGTCTTTGCCTTTTCATCTGGCTCCTCCCCTCCTGCAGTCCCCATCTGCTTTCTCCACCCGAATCAGCGTCCTGCCTGCTTCCCCCTGAGCTCCACCTGCAGTGACAAGGGTCTCCTGTCTAGTGAGCCCTGCCCACCTCCCCCCGCCCTCTGCCCCCTTTCCTGCCTGGCAGCTGCACACTTTAGTACCGGGGGTACCCTCTGCAGTGCTGCTGCTCTGCACCCCCCGGTCACTCCTTGCCATCTAGAACCTGGCCTGCCCCTGGGGATGGCAGCTTTTCTAGCTCTGGCTCCTGCATCCCTCTGCTGGTGCCACCTGGGAGGGATGGGGGGAGCAGAGAGAAACTGGGCCCCAACATTTGGGCTCCGTCCCTGTGTGAGGCAAGAGGCTGTGGAGAAGGGCAGAAGGATCATTGAGGTGACAGCCAGAAGACCTGGGCTCTAGTCCCCCGTGCTACCAGTGAGCCAGGTGAGCCTGGTCTCGTCTGTCAGCTCTCTGGGTTTCCACATCTGGATTGGAGCAGTGGCTTTCAAACTTTTTGACAGCATTTTACAGAATTAAAAATGTATGTTACAACCCAGTACTAGAAGTATATATAAATGATATGTAAATAAGCTGAAACAAAAGTTTCACAAAACCATACCCTTACTACTTGCCATCCACTGTTTACTAGATGTAGCATATACTGTTTTCTATTCTGTTTTATTTAAAAGTTATTGGTTATTCCTACTGCTTCATAACCCTCTAACAAAGGGCCAGCAAACTATAGCCCACGGGCTGGCTACTGTTTTTTGTGTGTGTGTGCATAAAGGTTTACTGGGGCTGGGCATGGTGGCTCACACCTGTAATCGTAGCACTCAGGGAGGCCAAGGCGGGAGGATTGCTCCAGGTCAGGAGTTCGAGACCAGCCTGAGCAAGAGCGAGACCCCATCTCTACTAAAAAAAAATAGAAAGAAATTAGCCGGACAACTGAAAAAAAAAAAAGTGTGTGTGTGTGTGTGTGTGTGTGTGTGTATAAAATTAGCCCAGCATGGTGGCTCATGCCTGTAGTCCCAGCTACCTGGGAAGCTGAGGCGGGAGGATAGCTTGAGCCCAGGAGTTTGAGGTTGCTGTGAGCGCAGCTGATGCCACGGCACTCTAGCCCGGGCAACAGAACGAGATTCTGTCTCAAAAAAAAAAGGGGTTTATTGGAACACAGCCATGCCCATGTGTTTACGCATTTTCTGTGGCTGGTTTTGAGCTATACCAGCAGAGTTGAGTAGTTGTGACAGAGACAGTATGGCCCATAAAGCTTCAAATATTCACTGTCTGGGCCACCCCTGTGTCTAATGGGTCCCAAGTGACAGATGGAAAGACCCTGGATTCGAGCTGGCAAGGCCTTTGGCTCTGTGCCTCCGTGAATTGCACGTGCCTTCAGAAGCCGGTGTCTGCCTGAAGCTAGAGAGGAGGGCTGTGTGTGGTACAAGGCGATGTGCCCAGATTGTTCATGACTCAGGCGGGTGTCACAGGCTGTGGCACCAGGATCTCGAATCCCTTCCTAAGAAGTTCTTTAAGCAAATGCTCCTCCCCTCTGCACTCTGGGATGCAGGGTGAGGACTCCTGGCTGGATGTTACGCTGTGATGCTCTGGTGCTTCTGCCTGACTTGAGCCTGTAGCTTATTCACCATGACAACAGCCTCTCCCCAGCCCTGTTCTGATAGCTGGGTGTGCCCGAGCCGCAGCCTGCTCCCCAGGCCCCTTGCGGGCCCAGGGGGTGTGCCTGCCTATGGGACGAGGCCCTGGTGTCCCATTTGCTGTGGCTCTGGCTCTACCCAGAGTGTACTTTAATCCTGGCTCATTCTCTTTATTAATGCTTCTTAGTTGGTTTCACTGCTTTTTGTTTCTTCTTGGAGGGATCTTATTAACTGCCCAACAGTGAATTGCTTCAGGAATTATCCTGCCCACACAGCCCCTTGAGGACTGGGGCCTCCTTTGGTTTACCTCAGAACCCTTTGGGACACAACACAGTGGTTAAATGAAGCTGTAAGACGGAGCGTGTGTCACTATGCGGTACATGTCACGAAGCAGGATCGTGGCATAACCATGCAGGTCTCAGTGGGATGACATTAATCATTGAAAAGAGCGGATCACTGGTGGTTTGCACCTGAGTGCTTGTGCCCGCTCTGCCCACCACATGCCAGGCTGTCTGGCAGTGTGCCCGTCCTGCTCACCTTGCAAACATGTGAGCGTGCTTATTAGATTTACATAACGTAAAGCTGGGGCAGGGGAGGGCAGGACTTTGCAGGTGTCACAGAGCACGTTAGTGGTGGCGGAGGGAGGAGAAAACCAGAGGTTAAGCTTTTGGCGGAGGGTCTGATTGGATGGCCTGCTAGGTCCCTGGGAACCCCAGGATCATTTTTTTGATATGTGTTTGTTTTCAAATGAATCAAACTCGTGCATTTATGATATTAGCCTAATCAAGCCTTCATGGCATCATATTTCAGCCTATTCCTGGGATACACAGCAGTTCTCTAACTGGGAAGTCTGTTAGGACCCTGTGATCCTTTGGTCACAAGTGGGGCAAATGGACCCAAAGGCAGTGGGAGCCTTTGGTTGTGACAAGGAATCTGGCTCCCCAGGCCCTACTGCTTGCTCTGTAAATGTTTGCTCACTGAATTAATGAGAAAATAAAAGGGCTGACTGCTCTGGCTTTCTGCGTTTGAGAGTGATAATTAGTCTTACCTCTTCCCCTGCATCCCAGTGGAATCCGTTGGAAGATAAGCTCAGATAGGAATCACAGGACCAGCTCTATTTTTGGTAAAGTTAAATTGGAAACCAGCTTGGCCTGTAGCTTCCTATTAGTCCTCCACCACCTCTTCCCCCCAGTAACTTCACCTGCTGGGCTGGCCGACTTATCACCCTTTTTGGGGGAGGGTTATGTTGCTGTAGGCTGCAGACAGGCAGCCTGGGAGAGGCCACACTGTGGAGACAGGCAGTAAATTACGTTCCTGATCAATGAATGTCGGCCAGCAGGTGTCAAACTCAAGTCCCTGAGCCAGGAGTGAGTGAGAGGCTGCAGGTGTCCCCCCTCATTTTCCCTCCTGGGGAGGGGAATGACAGCCTCTTCCCTGTGTGGAAGTGTTCCCGGCACCACAGACCAGGGGGAGACGCTCTGCAGACACTGGCTGTCCTCCGCTGAGTGCCAGCCCCGGCCCACCCTCCCGGTGTTGGCTTCGTTTGTGGGGCAGGTGCTGTCTCCACAGACAGGGAAGCTGAGGCTCAGAGAGCGTGAGTCACTTGCCCAGGGTCACAGAGCCAGCAAGGGTCAAGGGGAGATGCAGACGGGGTCTCATTCGTCCTGGAGCCGAGCTCCTTCCTCTGTGTCACCATCACCAAGCAGCCTCCCGTTTTCCCTATCACGTGGCATCCACCTGGTGTCTTCCCACTGGAGCATTGTCCCTGTTTCCATCCCCCCTCTGTGAATCCCAGCAGTGGAGCAGTGTCCCCTGACAAGTGTCATACTCTTTCCTTCTTGCAACCTGTGGCATTCATGCTGCGATGGCGGGTCCCCAAGAGAGGCACCTGTTCTGAGGGCCGATACTGCAGGCTCAGGCTGTGGGCTGACCTCACAATAGCTCCGTCTCTCTGCCCAGACTAATGGTGGGAACCTAAGCCCAGGTTTAACATGCTGGGGCGTGTGTGCGTGTGTGTGATCTGTGTCCATTGGCCTATCAGGCAGGAGTGCCAGAGGGGGACTGCAGGGCATTTTTGGAGTTTCCTGTCAAATGCCCTACATCTGCACCCTATCCAGTAGTCTTGGAGCTGGGGAGGTTTGGGTGGTCAGGGGGGAAACTGGCCTCCTCCCAGTTCTCCGTGTGTCTGCCCCAGTGGGCCAGAGTGCCCTCTGATCTGTATCACTCTGCTCCCGGCTTGCCAAGGCGTTGGCTAAACACGGATTAGAGCTGCTCAGCCTATCACCACATGGCTCCTGTCCCCGCTGTGCCTGATACATGGTTCCAGGCAGCTTTGGTTTCTGTGGCCTTGAGATGAGTCTCAAAGTCTATTTTGCAGCAGTGCGGCTTGTCAGAAAGGGTGACAGCCTGGCATGTCACAATTCCTGGTGTCTGAGGAAACTGCTTCTCCTGCCATGTGGGGTCAGTGCTGAAACGTGGCCTGCTCTGGTTAAAGGGAAGGGGATTAAGTTAAGGTCACTCTGAAGTAGTAGTGGATGTTTGGGGCATGGCCATTCTGGTTCCTAGTCCCCCAAGGCTGGGAGTCTCCACCATCCTAGGAGAGAACCATGACCATAGTAGACTGCAGAACCCCAGAGAGACTCAGCCAAAGCTGTCACAGAATCCTCTGCTCTCAGAGCTGGAAGGGACCTGAGGTTGTCTAGTCCAACTCCCCTCATTTGCCGGGAGAAGAAGCAGCCCAGAGAGAGGAGGTGACTTGTCCAGGGCCATCAACGAGTTGAGTGAAGACCAGAGCCCGCGTTCTGAGTTCTGGCCCAGTGCTCCCCCCTTGCTGGGCCTGTCTCCCGACATTGCTTAGTTATCCTCATTGATGAAAGAGGAAGGAGGCACAGAAATCCCAGAAGTCATGGTATTTGTGGTCACAAATTTTCCTTCCTGATGGCATTTGACCCTGGCCTATTTGCAGCCCCTGCTGTGCGTGTAGGGCCTCGCTGTCCTGACACCGTGTGGCTCCTTGAATTCCTGTGAACTTATTATCAGTACTGAATTATTCTGAGCTCTGTTCTGTACCATTCATGGTGTGGCTGCGCGCTCTCCCAGGTTTGTTTTTGGTGCCATCGAGACTGCAAGCTTTTCAGGGTTATGGGGCCTCTGCCTCCTATTCCTTTTGGGTTCCTGGGGTCTGAGACAATCCAGAGCTTCTTGAGGCTGGGTAAGTGTTTGTTGGGTAGAGGACAGCTGAGAGGAGGCAGGGCAGAGTGTGGGGGCCCAGCCATCCTTGTAACCTGATGTGGTTTTTCTCCTGCCTGTGACCAGGGTGCAGCATGTGCAAGAGGATGATGCCACATTTCCAGAAGGCTGCCACCCAGACTCGAGGCCACTCTGTAAGTGAGGCAGGGCTGGGTCACTCTCAGCCATGGCGGGGGAAGGGTGCTGGGGGAAGGGTGGGGAGGGCAGGTTTTGAAATGGTGAGGATGACTGACCCTGCTGCCCCTGCCACTGCTCAAATGAAGCCTCACGTGGGGCTCTGTGAAGGTGAGAACGCCCCCGAGTTGCTGGGACCTGGAGGGTTTGGCACCTTTCAAAGGCCAGTGATAAAATAGGAAACCAGCAAAGACACACATGTGGCATTGCTGGGAGGCCAGGAACCAAGGGCAGAACATCAGGGTTCTGGGGTTATTGGAGCTGGGCTCCAAAGTGGGCTGAGGCAGTTGCTGGGGAGCCTAGTGTTAAAGAAGAGGGTATGGTGACACCAGAGTTGGACAAGAATCACACAGCAGGCTCACAAAGCCATGTCCTGTCTGGGCTTCCCAGGTTCATCGTTCCTGTGGGCTGGGAAGAAAAAGGCAAATCCAGATGGGGAGCGGGAGGACCGAGAATGCAGGCGTTCTCCAAGGAGGGAGTACAGGGGAGTGGAGGTGGACAGCAGAGACTAGTGTGGCCTAGGAAGAGCCACCTTTATGGGACAGGAGGAGGAGGAGGAACCACTAAGGAAACTGGCATACAGAGAAGTAGGAGCAATTGGATGGGACAGAGAGGTAAGAGGTAGCCTTGGGCATCCAGGAGTGAGAGGAGAGAATGGGGGTGTCAGATGTCACCCAGGTGTCAGATTCAGCCACTGAATGCTCCCTGGTCACTTTGTGTTCCTTCATCCTGCCAGGCTTCTTTCTTCTGTGCTGTGTGTATGTCCATATTTTTTTTATTGTGCTAAAAATCACATACCATTACATTGGCCATCTCAAGCATTTTTAAGTGTACGACATATTATAATATTTACATTGTTGGGCAACCAATCTTTAGAACCTTTTCTTCTTGCAAAACTGAAATTCTGCACCCACTAAACGCTAATTCTCCCTCCTCTCTTCACCCCTGCCCATGGCAAACACCTTTCTACTTTCTATTTCTATGATTCTCACTATTTTGGATCCTTCTTATGAGTGGAATCATGCAATATTTGACCTTTCATGACTGGCTTATTTTGCTTAGCATCATATCATCAAGGTTCATCTGTGTTGTAGCATGTCACAGGATTTCCATCTTTTTTAAAGGCTGAATAATATTCCCCTGTATGTATTGATATATGCCATGTTTTCTTTATCCATTCATCTGTTGATGGGCATTTGGGTTGCTTCCAGCTCTTGGCCATTGTGAGTAATGTGCAATAGATATGGGTGTGCAGATATCTCTTTTGAGATCCTGCTTTTAATTCTTGTGGCTCTAGGTTTGTCCATTTTTGCACCCATCCTGAGTAGCAGAAGTGTTTTGTTTTGATGGCAACAGGAAAGAGCTGTTGGTTCCTCTAGGAAGTATGGAAAAATCCATATACCTTTCATGAAAGGTTATTGGGAGGGGCCATCTCAGTGGGGCTGGCCGGAGTCCCATAAAGGGAAATCTGAGGTCTTAAAACTGCATCATGATATTTATGGATCAAATTAAGTGGTGATTAGCTCAAAGTCAACTCAAAAAGTTTAAATGGGAGCACCTGGGCATGGAGACGGCCCTGCTAGCCAGCTGCAAGATTGGGTTGCAAAGAACCAGCTCTTTCTCTTTTGACCTCATTCTGGGGGACAGCAATGTCCTGCTTGTTTCTCACTAATGAATTTTTAGTAACTTGCCTGGAGATTTTTGGCCTTGGGGCACACATACATCAGTCCAGGGAAGTTTCAATTCACATTTTTGGGACCTCAGTAGATACCATATTTTAAGATTATTTAGCCTGGAGAAAGGACTTAATTACCCACAGTATTCTCCCTGTCTGCACCCACATACACTTAGAAAACTGCTCAGCTCAACTTCCAGTCTCTGTGGTGCTGTGGAAGGTAAATAGCTCCAGCCCCCAATCGGAACACGAATTATCCTGGCCGGCCCAGTGAAGCGGAAGAGTACTTGATGCCAGTTGCATGTGTTATCATGGACCGTTCTCAGCCTATGCCATGTTCGCGGCCAAACAAACTCACTATTCCTCCAGGCCCCTCCCATGCTGCCACAGAGCTTGTCCCTGCCATGCAAAGCCAGGTCTGTCCTTTGCTTTTGTTCCAGATCACTCTGATACTGATTCTAATATGTGAGCTTCTTGGGTGCAGGAGCTGTGTTCGATCCATGTCTGTTTCTTCAGCACATAGTACAGGGCCAGCTAATCGCAGGTACCCAGTACATGCTGATGAATGAATGAATAAGTGTGTGGCTCATCACTCCTGGGTATGCTTTATTTTAAGCTCTATATTTCTATAAAGTGATATTCCCCTCATTTAAAGGAATTCATAGCATTAGTTATTAAGGACAGAGACACAGTGGGAAGGATGTTTGTGGGCTAAGGACCTTCCTCCTTGGCTCTGGGCTCATGCCAGGCTCTTTTACAAGGTTAACCCTGAAGATCACTTGTGTTAAGAATGCCTGCTTCTCCTGCCTGGGCCCAGGTCTAGAAATATAAAAGGTATCCCTTCCAGTTCTCTGGACAACATTACAGAAAAGTCAGGGGGTTGTCTGTGAATCTGGGCAAGTCCAGCTGTGGCCAGGTGTTAGTTACCTCAGCCTAAGGCATCTGGGTTGTGTGAATTCATGTTTCCTTGCTTGTGTATTTTCTTGATAGGGGGTTTGTTTTATTCTGTTTTCCCCTTAGTTTCTTAGAAAAGCACCTTTTGAGAAGCTGAAACCCTTTCCCAGCCACATAAAGGGGGAAGGACGTTGGCACCACCCACCGTAGGAGGCCTCTGGGGGCCAGGCCAGCAGCTCCCCAGACCCTGGAGACAGGGCTGGTGAGGTTGGACAGCTAGAGGTGTCAATTGCTTTGTATTTTTATGCACAGAGAAGAGACAGGACTAACTGACGGGCCGCTACTCCCTGGAAATCAGAGCTCACCTCTTCCCACTGCTGAAATCCAGCTGGATTAGGGCCTTCTGTCTCCTCTTCATCTCCATCATTTTTGAGCCCTTTTTGGCTGGCTCTGTCTGTGGCAAGGGTCAAAAATCTTCCCTCTCTACAAATTTCTTGGGAGGTGTCCAACCCAGTGATGTTATTGAGAAGGAAGCCGGGCCAGGTCAGGATGTGCAGCCTTTACCATTTGCCAGACTCAGTTCTGTCCCTGTTTTGCTGTCATGGGCATCTGGTGAATCATCGGGGTCTGTCCCATCTACTTCTGCTAATTGACATCCTCAGCAGCAGCCGTGCTGCTCCCTGTCCCAGAGCTGCCGTCAGAACAAGCCCTGTCCCCGTCTGCCTCCTCTTCTCAGCCTTTGAGCTTTGCCCCATCCTTTGTTGACCTTGGCCATGATGGGCCAGTCTGGGTGTAAACGCCATGAAATGGAACCATCAATGTGACGGATTTGTACGGACCAGGCTCTGGTGCTGCCTGTTGCTCGGTGGCTTGGAGACCTTGGGTAAACTCCCTAGGTGTGGAGCCCACGTTTCTGTCTGTAAGATGGAGATATGGTGCCAACTCTGCCCACCTGGCTGGGTCATCGTGAGGAGCAAATGGGCTGTAACCTGCAGAGCACCTCGTGGATACAGATGAGTGACCTCTGTAGCTGCCCCTTACCCGTGTTCCTGCTGCTCACTCCTTGGGGGTGCTCCCAAGGTTCTGCTTTCTTTCTTACTAACACGTTGGAGCAAGGGCTTGTCTCATTATGGGCTGTCCCTCTGTGGAGCCCAAGTCTTCCTCCAAAGTGCCAATAGCACGTGACAGGTGGCTTGTTTCACATCTCCGTCTGGATTTTTCCCTGTGTCCCAAATGCAGGATGTCTAAGATAAAAGTCAGTGTCTTTCCTTCTGGCAGACTGCCAGCTTTCCTTCAAGACCTTCCCAAGGACCTGGGCTCTCCACCTTCACCCCTTTGCTGGGGCATTGTCATGGGTTTCTTCCTTACGCCCCTTCCATCCTCTCCCTGCCAGCACCTGGGGAGCCACACTAGGTGGTTGCCAAAGGCTGCTGACTCACAACTTTCCCCTTAGAGCTCCTCCTTTCTACTTCAAAAAATGCAGCTGAGTGGTAGTTACTTTCTCAAGAGCTCCCTTCACCTCCCGGATGAAGTCCCAATTTCTTAGGCATTTAAAGCCTTTTCCAGAGTACCTGCAGCTACCTGGCTCAGCCTGCTCTCTTACTTCTTCCCCTTTCTGTGTATCCCAGAGACCATTTCTTGGGCCACATCTGGCTTTGCCTTGCCTCCATTTCCCCTCCTGGGATGTCTGTTGAAGTCTTAACCTCCTTTGAGCACTAGCTCACATGCTGCCCAACTCGTGAAACTTCCGTGATCTTTCCTGAGCACACGTGTTCAGGGAGGGGTCGTGGCCTTACCTTCTCCATACATTGAGACCAGGTGTTTCACCTCATTTGGCTTCATAAAACTCCAACTCCAAAAAGTGTTTGCACATAGTTGTTCAAAAAATATGTGTCTCGTTAACTAATAGATGTCTCCAAAGTGGCACAAAAGTGCTACACAAACTGGAAGAACTGAGAGTTTACCCCAAGCAAAGAGGGTTTGGAAAGGCTGCCCAGGGAGGTGAGATTTGATTTGCCTTAAAGGATGGATAAGTCTCCAGTGCTAGCCAAGAGGTGGGGAGTGGACATCCTCAGTGAGAGGACAGGAAGGTGCAAAGTGAGGGCCCAGAAAGAACAGTGAGTATTCTGGAAATGTGGGCAGAATTAGAGAGCCTCTTAGAAGTAGTAATAAAAATAGCTAATAATTTTGAGTGCTGTAGATACTTGTATTATCTCATTTAATCTTCACAACAGCTACATGAGGTGGCTGCAAATGAGGAAACTGAGATACAGAGAAGCAACTGTGCCTTGTTCAAGGAAGTGCATCTGCTAAGTGGGGAGCCAGGGCGCAAACCCAGTGCTTCCAGCCACTGTGCACTGTCGCCACTGCACTCGGTGAGGTGCCTGAGAAGGCAGACAGTCCAACTTCCTTCCTGTGCAGAAATCTCAGACTGTCTCATTTCTGGGAGAATAAAATATCTAGACCCTAGCAGGTGTACAATTAAGAGTTTTGTAAGAAAGCAGGATTAAAAAATGAGATAGGGACCATATGCGCTTTGAGTGTGGAGTTGGATTTTAGCCTGTATTCAATGAAATTGAAAGGTTTTGTGTGGGGAAGTGATGTAATGAAAGAGGAGGATGTGTAAGATTAATCTTGTGGTGAATGTGCACTGACACGGGGGAGATCAATTAGACAGAAAAAAGAACTTGAAAGCAGACAAATATTACTGGAACAGGCAGCTGAATCAGTCTGGGAAATGAGCAGAATGACTTTGAGAGGGTTCCAGGGCTTCTAGTAAGTTCTATTTCAGGTTTATTCTCCCTGTATTTTCTGCAGCATTCTAAAATGGACTGGAAAAAATTGATGCATTAGTAAGCATTTATTGTGTGCCTGCTGTATGCCAGGTATTGTGCTAGGTACTTAAAACAGTTGGAAAGGCCAGGCATGGTGGCTCATGCCTGTAATCCTAGCATCTGGGAGGCCGAGGCGGGAGGATCCCTTGAGCTCAGGAGTTCGAGACCAGCCTGAGCAAGAGCGAGACCCTGTCTCTACTAAAAATAGAAAAAGTAGCTGGGCATGGTGGCATGTGCCTGTAGTCCCAACTTCTCAGGAGGCTGAGGCAGAAGGATCCCTTGAGCCCAGGAGTTTGAGGTTGAAGTGAGCTATGACTCTAGCCTGGGTGACAAAGAGAGACTCTATCTCAAAAGAAAAAGAAACAAACAAAACATTGTAAAGACACATCCAGATGCTCTAGGGATGGAGAAGCCAGAGGCACTGGCAGCTGTCATCACCAGGAAGACCTGGTAGGAAATAAGGAGCCTGACAGTTACTGAGCACTGGTCTTGTGCTGACACCTCTGCCATGGGTCACCTCATTCAGTCCTCTTCAGAGCTCTGTGGTAATCCCATCACCACGTCTTCCCTGCAAGGAACCTCAGTGAAGGGGAGTGATTTGCCCAGGGACACATGACTCACAGGTGGAAGCAGTCTTCTGAATCACGTTTATTGTCCACTGAAACCGCTATTTTCATTTTTCTCTTACTGTGTGTCCTTACGTATTATTCAGTAAAACTCAGCTGGATTTCTTCTCTCTGCTTCTGTAATTGCTGCTAGCTTTTTTGAACTTCCTTTCCTCTCGCTTCTATGCCACCCGGCATTGTGGAACGGCCTTCCCGTGCCGGCCGTTCTAGCTGTGTTCTCTTGTGAGAGCAGGTTCAAAGTCCCCTTTCCTGGCTCCTGCTCCAGCCCTGGAGAGGAAGGTCCCTTCTTCAGGAAGCCGAGAGTCTTAGGGGGTTCTTTGTTTGGGTTGTTCTTAGTATTTAGCCACGTCACCAGCGACACAGCCCCTGCAATGCTCCTTTCCGACTCAGGTTGTGGATATGTGGATCCCTGGAACCAGAACCTGGTTAGAATTCTCAGGTGATGGTCAAAGACAGGGGAAAGAGCTGCGGAGGCAGAGCTGGGACTGGAGGGAGGAGGGTTTGGCAGACGTCACAGCGCCTCTTTCTCATGTTCTCAAGGAGACCACAGTCTCTCTCCTTGGTCACATAGGAGCTGTAAGGTCTGAGAACATCACACATCAAGCCTAGGCAGACAGACTGCAGGCAGGCTGTGAGGCACCCAGGGAAGTGTCCGAGGACATCGTGCAGAGCCTAAGTGGTGTACAAAAGCTGCCTATTTCCATAACTTAGGAGAAAAGTATACCCTCGGTTGACATGAGCAGAGAAAAAGGCATAATGTATTAGTATGTGTTTGGGTGGCAGTGATCCCTCTCTAAGACTGGTTCGAACTTGGTAGCAAGGCCTGGTTTCTTCCTCAACCCTCAGAACCGTGGTTCTGCTCCGTATGGTTCTTACTGCAGGAAGGCAGACGCGGCAGGTGTATGGAGCACAGCACGTAGCCAGCCGTCAGACTCCTCCAGAGCTCTTGGTCAGACCCCTGGCTGGCTCTGCTGGCCTTGCTGCCTTGTGGCCTGGTGCGCCTCAGTCTGCGAGGCTTTGTCCCGTATGTCTTTCTGGTGGGACAGCTGGACAGAGAGCATGTGGGTAAGACGAGGGTGTCTGTTCGCCTCTTCCTCCCAGGTGCTGGCCGGGATGAATGTCTATCCCTCTGAATTTGAAAACATCAGGGAGGAGTACAGTGTGCGTGGCTACCCCACCATCTGCTACTTTGAGTAAGCCCCCGTCTCCTTTCTAAAGCTGTTTCCCTCCCTGGTGGCATTTGTATCCCCAGCTGAGCCTACGTTGCTTCTCCACGTTTCACAGGAAAGGCCGGTTCCTATTCCAGTATGACAACTATGGGTCCACAGCTGAGGACATCGTGGAGTGGCTGAAGAAGTAAGTCGGGCGCTGGCATCAGGGAGTGTGTGCTCAGAGGGAGGGGCATCTGCCGGGCCGAGGGTGGCCCCTTGGTGCAGGGCTCTGGCTGGGGGCTGGGGAGGAGAAGGAAGAAGGGAGACAGACTTGCTGCGCTGCCTGCGCAGCGGTTTCTGGGTAGAGCCTGGGTCAGGGTGGGGATCTGAGTTTAGGTTGCAGCAGTCGTGAGGATTGGGTGTGACTTTGTCCTGATGATCGGACCCTGACTGGTGCGCTGGGTGGGGAACCTGTCTCCCCTACCTCCCATCCCCACAGCCTGGAGCTGGGGAGGGGCCACGCCTGTCAGTTCTCCTGGAGTAGTCAGGGGCTTTCTGAACACTTTGCAAATCGAGTCCCCCCGCCCCCAGTATTTATCTGATGGATGGAGGTTTTCTCACCCAGCAGATTAGGTTTGAGAGAGGTTCCACTGCAGGTCTCTTTGAAAATGGGATTGTCAGTTGAACACTTATTTCAAACACGATGGTGCATTAGGTGCTATGAAGCTACTAAGAAATGTTTTGATGCCTTAAATTTGCAGAGTGCTGCACCGTTCACCCCCTTCCCCCCTACCCCCCACAGATGCTGCTTCATAGCAACCTGTGATCCCCTGTTTTATAATGTGATTAGATCCCATAATGCCAAACCTCACCTGGGGCCCCCACCTGGCGCCTGCTTCATCCTGCTTGTCCACACTATCACTGTTTCCACCTGTGTAAGCCTTACCAGTGCTCTCATGATGGGTTTGTGGTGTCCTCTTCTGGAAGCCTCCCCAGGCCTCCCAGCACCCTGCTCGCTCTGCCCTCTGTGTGTTGAGAGTTTGGTACTTACCAGCTGCTACTGGTTTGTGAATATTTGCACATAGGTCTTGGGATAACAACAGCTAACACTTTTGGGGCTCTACTTTGTGGCTGACACTGTTCTAAGCACTTTGCATGGATTCTCATTTAATCCTCTCAGCAGTGCTGTAAGGAAGATATTACTGTTCTCCTTACTTGATGGACGAGGTCACTGAGGCACAATGAGGAGGGTTGTGCAGCTGAGACCCAGTAGCAGGGCTGACCCCGCCCCCAGCATCTCCCACAGCCCAGCTCGGCCTCCCCACCCCACACCCCTGCTGCCAGTCCAGTGGACGTTTATGGATTCCTTACCTGAGGGGCACAGTGTGTAAACCCAGGGTTAAAGAATTAGTTATCCAAAGATACGGAGATTGAAAGCGTGTCTTTTCAGAATGGGAAAGAGGGTGAATTTTGTACCCAAAACCTCCCACAAGAAGCAAACTGTTAGATTTCCAAAGGTTGTGAATGTCAGTCTTCCGCTCTGCTGGCCCCCAGGGGCCCAGGAGACAAGCGCAAGTGCTAGCACCATGTTTGCATCATGTCATCCGTTTCTTGGAAGCATTTTCACATCTCTGTCCCCATGGACTACCTTGTTTCCAGCCCCACGCCACTCCCCATTATCCCATGTTCCTTTCCTTAGCCCAGACTTGCTCTCCTCTTCTGCTTTTTCATTTAATAATAAAAATGTCCTTTCCTCCAGCCAGACACATCTCACTCTGCTTTGGGAGAAGGTCTCAACAAATAGCAATCTCATTTGTCACCAGAGCATAAAATCTGTCTGCTTCCCTCCCCTTCTCTAACCTTTTCTGGTTTCAAAACAGCCTCATATCTTTTTGGACGGATAAGGTTGTTTTTTTTTTTTTTTTTTTAAAGCGTTCAGAATTGTCTGCTAACCCATAGACAAAGATCACATCGATGGCGTTTCTGAGATGGGCTATAATCTCCCCACTGGAGCCTGCCACCCTGTCCTCCCACCCCTCTTCTCTGAGCACACCCCACCCCGGCTCCCCCACAGGTGCTGCAGTGACCAGCCCGCACCCTCTGGCTGCCTCCGAGTTCCTGTCCTGCCCTGGTGCCCCTGGTTTCCACCTCCAGCCCCTCTCTCCACCCTTACCTATGGGAAGGAATCCTTGCTAGCAGCATGTGGTTCCTCTGTAGTCTCCAGAGTGATGGGTACATGGCAGGAAGGAAGGGAAGAGATCTGGGTCTCCCTGCAGCCTCTCCCAACCCCCATGAGCACTTTGTGTCACACCTGCATGGGGTAGGGGGAGGCTGCTCCTCCCAAGGCGTGACTGCAGCCCACTCCCCCAGCCCGGCAGGGACAGGGAAGTGACCTTCTGAAGGACCGCTAGCAATGTCACTCTGCTACCAACTGGCTTAATTTTTAAAAATCTTTTCTGACTGTAGAGATAGTCAAGTAAGGTATGTTTATTATAGGAAAACTTAAACATGTAGTTTAAAAGGAAAGCCCTTCTCCCTTCCCCATTACCCATATTTTGGTGAATTTCCTTCCAGATTTTCCCCCTACACATATCCACATCTATGTGTGGTTTTTCCCTGTCCCATATATTTTAAGCCTTTACCAGTTTTCCCCAGAATCCTGGTGAGTGGTAGTGCCCTCACCTTTCCTGCTTTCCTGGGCCCCTCCATTGGCCCTGAGCTGCTCAGGGCTCTGTGCAGCTAAGTGTAGAAGGGTGAGGGTGAATCCAGCCTGGCTGATGCTCAGACGCCCAGGAGAGAACCTACATCCCACCCTCCAGCGAGCGACTCTGGTGGGTGGGCCGGGGAGGGTGGCGCAGGGTGAGGGGGTGGGAAACCAGTCCCTGCTGTCCGACTGTGGGAGAGCTCTGGAGTAGAAGTGTTGCTCGGGTGGTTGTGCCCCCAATGGCCGCGTTTCTCATCCACCCCTCGCAGCTCTCACGCTGCTGAGCTGGGCTGGGCAGGCAGGTGGAGGGGCGTATAAGCAGCAGCGCGGGTGGCCCACCCATTTCTGCCTGTGTGGTTTGATACCAACCTTAACCATATTGAATCAACACACACCAAATTTCCTGGACTCCCGATGCTTAGAGTTGCATCTTCTCATGGATGGCGGCACGCTCCTCCTGCAGAGTAGGATCGGATTGCGTGACCCTCCCAGTCCTAGGAGCCTGGGACAGCTGCTGCCTCCAGACCACAGGGTACATGAAGTCAGGCTCAGGATGGGCAGGGAACTAACATTATCAAATTGCCCTAGCAGCTCTTTAAACACTGGCATTTCCTCAGTCCCATTTGACTTATTTTGAGGTTGCCTGTTCAGGTTCGAATGATTCTTATGATACAGGTTATGAATGACATGTAGGAACATTTGGGTAGTACTTTAAAAATTTACAAAGTATCTAACATCCATTATCTGCCTAGATGAACCTGAGAGGTAGATAAAGAAAGGCCTACAGACACACTGTCTTGTAGATGTTTGAAGTCAAGTCTGGTCGCCTGGGCTCCAGAGTGGTGAAGTGGAGGAAGCCGGACTCAGACTTTCTCCCAATTTGGCTCTTTCCCTGTCACCTGCTGTAGACAGAACATTCTTACTTATATTGAAATGAAGTTTCTTTCTCTGGAGCTTCCACTTGTTAGTGTTTGTTCTTCTCTTCAGGGCCATAGAAAATACATCTTCATTTCTCTCCTTGATGCAGTCTGAAACATTTGAAGGTAGCCACTGTGTTCTCCTATGTCCTCTCTCCGAGTTAAACACCTCCAGTTCTTTTAACCGTTTTTCTCTCATTGTCATTTATTCAGCAAGCATTTATTGGGTGCCTGCTGTGTGTTAGGTGCAAGAGGTAAAGAGATGAGAGAGAGCTTCAAGGAGCTCGCCATCTGGGGAGCAGACTGTAAAAAATGTCACGCGGTGTCTGAGGCTCGGACTCCCGCTCAGTCCTTCTCTTTCCGCTGTCCTCGGCGCCCAGCCCTGTGGTCCTCTCCAGAAAGGAAACTTCCAGTTGTCTCCTGGGTGGGAGGAGGTGCCTCCCAGGATCTGAGGGTCCGACTGCTCCAGCTTTCAACTAAAGCACCTGTTTGGAGCCACAGGCTGCGGCCCTGCTCCAGGAGCGGCGGCCGGGTCTTTCAGAGCCTCAGTCTTTGCACATGGAGCGCAGTTCCTGTGCCCCTGCCCCGCTCTCCCCGCCCTGCACCTTGGGTGTCTGCCCCCTGTTTTGCCAAGTCAGTTTTCTAGCTTCTAAAATTGTGCTGACCTCTTTTTCTCCCTTCTGCTTTGTCTTTATTATTCTTTTTGCTCCCATGGGTTCATACTTTTAAAAAAAGAAAAAACTTCTGAATTGTTATTTTGGCAATTTTAGAACATACTCTCCTCTGTGTTTACCTGGAAGTTTTTCAGACCTTACCATTTGCTTGTACTCCTGCTAAGCGCCAGCTTCTCCATCCCGTGTTTATGTTCTTGCTATTTATTTTTTTCATTTTTATTTTAATTTTTGAATCAATTGCATTCACATAATTAAAAAAAAATTTTAAGTGCTTAAAAAGTAAACATTGGAAAGTCTTGCTTCTACCTAATTCTTCCTTCCCCTTCTGCCTCCTACCCCTGAGCAGTTCCAGCCTCGACTAGTTTCTTGAGTGTTCTTAAAGTGTTTCTTAATGCAGATACAGGCACGTGGAAATAAGTGTATTTTATCTCCCCCTTTTTCATGTAAAAGCGAGCAAGTCCTACACTGTCCCGTCCACCTCCAGCTGTGTTCCTGTCACTGTCCTTCACAGCACTCCACCCTCCCCTAGCGTGGAGGACTTTCCCCCACTGATGAACACTGTGTTGTTTCCAGTCTTCGCTATGACAAATAGTCTGTAGTAAATACCTTCAAATGTACATAATTTGTACATGTGCAGGTGTATTGTAAAGGCAAATTTCCCTGAAGTGGAATGGTGGTGTTTTGAGGGGTCAATGGTTTGAGCCCAAGTGTAGGAACCTAGATTTCATGATGTTTGTCTGGGACCACTGCCTGGCTAGTGACTCATTCCAGAGCTGGGTTTTGCCGCCAGTCCTGTCTGACGTTGGGCATGCATGAGCTAGAAGTGATTTGCCCTCTCTCTGCCACTTTCCATTTCTCGGGACCAGGGAGGCTGTGGCTGCCAGTGGAGCCTAGTCAGAAGCACCAGAGTGGGTTTCTTTTTTTTTTTTTTTTTTTTTGATAGAGTCTCACTCTGTTGCCCACGCTAGAGTGTCATGGTGTCAGCCTAGCTCACAGCAACCTCAAACTCCTGGCCTTAAGCAATCCTCCTGCCTCAGCCAGATAGCTGGAACTACAGGCATGCGCCACCATGCCTGGCTAATTTTTTCTACTTTTGGTAGAGATGGGGTCTTGCTCTTGCTCAAGCTGGTTTCGAACTCCTGACCTTGAGCGATACTCCCGCTTCTGCCTCCTAGAGTGCTAGGATTTTAGGCGTGAGCCACCGTGCCCGGCCCTGTGTAGGTTTCTGAAGATGACGTCGAAACCCAGGCTTCTGTTGAGGGTAGAAAGGTGGGGGTGGGGTGGCTGATTTCATTGTGTCGGCTACATTGCTCTCTCTGATGAATTTCCAGCCCTGGCTGCTAGAACTTTAAAATTTTTTCTCCTGTAGGCTCTCAAAGGCAGGAAACAATGGTTGTCTTTTCACATTTCACCCTTCCTCAAGGGTTTTTGCAAAGCTGCAATTAAGGTGCCCTGGCAAAGGTGATTGTGGCAGTAAAGCAGCAGGGAGTTTGTGTCACTGCAGTATTGTCCTAAACTTGGGAGCAAGGGAGGGCACCTGCGAGCATCCCCTCTTCGTAACAGCTGGTGACATGGATGTCAGGAGGCTGCCTATGGTTGTGCAGCTGGGGGCTGGTAGAGCTGGTTTGGCCTCTGGGAGAACTGGATGAGTTGGTTCTTGGCCTCTGGGCAGGATCAGTGACATGGGGTATGCTGTCACAGTTAGGGTACCCCCCGCATTGCTTCCCTCACTGTGACCCAGGCTGGTCAGTGAACGCGCCTGCACCCCACGTGGCAGCGTCCCCTTGCCCAGCCCAGATTTGGTGTTTCTCAGACACCTGGCCTCTCCCTGGCCTCCTCATCCCCTCCCCTCTATTGTCCCCATCCCCCCTCACTGCCCTCTGGGCAGCTGTAAACACAACTGTGAGCTTTTCCAAAGGTCACTTGTTCCTGTTGCTATTTATTTTTGCCAGTCTGCTAAAAGTTTGAAGTAGCTTGAGAAAGCCAACAAGCCCCCAAATTCCTGGGGAGAAGTGAGATTTCTTGAGCTACCTAGAGAGCTATAACTAAAAGCCATTATTTGTAACAGAACATCTGCTAAGTGCTTCTCTGGGGCTTTGTGGGGAAGGTGGAGGTGGGCAGGGCCACACCACTCACCCCACAACTCCTCCGCAGGGGCGGTTTCTGGCTTGTTAAAGCCCAGGCCCCTGGATTGGGCTGTGCCAAGCCAGTGGGGGCTTTGTGTCCGGGGGCTGGATCTTGGAAGGGCTGCTCGGGCCCCGGGGCCTGCTCTGAGCTCTGCCTGTTTTTGGTCTTCCAGTCCACAGCCGCCACAGCCCCAGGTCCCCGAGACTCCCTGGGCAGATGAGGGCGGCTCCGTTTATCACCTGACCGATGAAGACTTTGACCAGTTTGTGAAGGAACACTCCTCTGTCCTCGTCATGTTCCACGCCCCATGTGAGTGGAACTTTGCTCTTCCGCCTCCACCTGCCCGCTCTCAGAGTAGGACGGGTGTGCTGCTTTGGATGTGAGTCCAGCCAGCACTTACTTGTTGGTTGCCAGGAGCCATGCTAAGTCGGGGGATGCAGTGGTGACAGGCCAGGTCCCCGTCCTCACCGTGATACTCTGCGTCACTGTGGCAGCAGCACGGCAGTCCTGATAAGGCTGCATGTGTCCCTTAGCTAGAGCTCAGTGAGGCTCTACCACCCATGGGTCTAAGTGGCTTCCTCCAAGTCAGCATGCGTTGGAGGAGTTAAGGCTGGAAGTACCCTTAGGTACGATGAGCAGCTATTGCCCTTCATTGTATGGGGGGTGGAGGGCCTGTACTTGCCCAGTAGCTGAGCAGGCATGGGGAGGCCAGGCTGGAGCCTCAGATCTTCCCGCGTGCAGGATGCCTTCTTTCTGCTTCACCTGGTTTCAGTCTCAGTCTGAAACAACCACAGTGAATGGAGGAAGTAAATGCCATAAAATGTGCTTGTAATGTGGCTGGCAGGCCTGTAGCTCAGGATTTTTCTGGGCCAGTATCCTCCCTGTGGAGAATGGAAAATTGACTAGTTGGTTTCTAAGAGGGGGAAGGCTACTCCTGGGAAGAAGAAAGGGCCTCGTGAGAACCAGGGAACAGCAGCCCGGGGCACAGAGCTGGCTCTAGCCATCTGATGGGCGGTCCCCAGTGCAGCCTGGGGCAGGTGTACATGTGTGGGGTGCTCTTCTCTTGTAGCTTCCTGCCGGTTCTTTGGCCCAGTGATGGTGGGTAAGAGATTGTGGAGGAGGAAAAAAATCAAGAAGTAAGTGCTCCGCAGATCAATGCCATAATTGCTATGTCTCAGTGCATAAGGACAGTCTAGTCCGTAGAGGCATATTCTGGGATGAGAATACATTATTGATCCTCTTAATCATAGGGTCCTGTGCCAACAGTTTTGTCACCCTATGGTAATGACAAAGTGCCTTCCCAAAGGGTTGTCTCCTTTCATTTTACCCACGGTGACACAAAGTGAGTATGAATAGCCCCATTTTACAGATAAGGAGACTGTTGCACGGAGAGCGGACATAGACTGTCCACTGCTCTGTGAGTCCTGTGCTGCTTTTGACTTCAAGAGCTTTATGAACCAGGAGGAAAAGGTCCTTGCCCCTCTTCCCTTCCCCCACAGCACCTGTGGGTTTGGTTAGTGTGGGAACTGTTCATAAGCATACTATCACTGTGGATTTCCCTAACTCTTTCTTTCTTACAAGTGCTAACTCTTAAGCAGATCCAAAAGAAAAGTATTTCCTATGGCTCTTCTGAATTTCTAGAAAACAGACCAAAATGCCCAAAACACTAAGTTTCAAAGGCCCTCCAGTCTTGCATGACTCTCTGATTCAGGGCTTTAGGAGAGTGTCACGCTTAAGTCTGCTAGGGGCTTGCTGAGGGTGTCCCCAAGGTTAGAGGTACCTGCAAAACTGCCCACCATTAGGCCAGCCAGGCAGCACTGCAGTGGTCTCCCGTTAAAATAAGCTCTCCTGGCCTGCTGCTGATGGAAGCAAGTCTTGCAGGAAGTCACTATGTTGAAATCACCCTGCTTGCCTCCCTGAAGGAAGGCTGTTTTCACTTCCCCCTTGGGGAGCTCCAGCTCCCTCACCCCTACGTGTCTGAGCTGCCAGTCAGAGTCAAGAGAGCCCACCAGTCCCTGGCCATTCAAGGCTCTGCGTGTGGGGGTTGATTTCTGCTGGGCTGGCAGAGTGAGAGGGTCAGGGCACAAGCATGCAGTTAATTTCCTGATGAACTGCCCCTTAACATTGCCGTCAGATGGCAATGGCTCTGCATTAGATAATCTCCTCTCTACACACTCCTTCTTTGTCTAGGAGCACAGTCTTTAGCCTGGGAAGGGATAGGATGTACAAGGTTTAAAGGGAATTCAGAGCTCAAGGCAGATGAACTGAGAGCAAAGACCTCTTAGCTGCCTGGCTTTACACCTCGTGCCAGAGTGCTCCGGAGAGCCCCCGGTATCCAGAACCCGCTTTTGTATTGTTTGAGGGACCCAGAGAAAAGGACAAATGTCAGGAGGCCAGAGACCAGCAGTACTGTTCCGGATTTCCCAAGTGCAGAACAGGTGAACTCTGGAAATCATAATGTTACAGGTGTCAGTCCCAGGCCAAATAGGGAGTAGTTTGAAAACAGACCCTTTTGGAGACTTAAAAACAAGTTGGAATCTGTCAGTGTAATGCACCGTAGATTCTATTCAGTATTGCTGGATGTGCTTCATTTGTTTCTTAGGATAGGATTACTAGCTTGATGAATTAGCGTGTCTTTTTTTTTTTTTATCAAGACATTTGACAAAGTGAGTTGCTGTTTTCCACCCCCTTGGTGCATTGTGACTGTGAATTTGGTCTGCATCTGTCTAGAGAGTGTGTACTTGTCTTTAATCAGCAACTTTGTTGAAGCTGTAAAAAACAAGGCACACTTAGGCATCTGTAAGGGTTGGAAAAAGGATAGCCAACTAAAACATCAAACAATTGCATTAAGATTTTAAAGCATCCCAGTAGAACCGAAATAGTGGGGTTCAAATTAAAAGGCTGAATTTATTTTTATGAGCCTACTAATTATGAGTGCAATGCATGTTCATTTTATAAAGGGATGATGTAGGAAACCATAGAGAAGAAAATTAAAATGATTCCTGATACTGACGCCCAGGGAGAACCATGGTCTGTCTTTGCAGTGTTATTTCTGTGCACATCGTGAGTGCTCAGTCCATGGTCGTTTCCTTCCTGGTCCTGCTTTGAAAGGCCAGGAAGGCAAAGGGTCTTTAGCTTCCCTCCTGACCTGTACCTGCCCCAGGTGTGTCCTCCCTGGCACCTGTAGGTTCCAGAGGTAAGTCACTTGCTTCTCTGCCTAAAACATTCGTGGAGTGCCTGTGCAGCCACGCTTCTGGGCTCTTGGCAGGAAGACACACAGGCCCCCACCAGCTGCTTTGTATTATCCATACCCTGGAGTTGGACTGCCCCTGAGACCTCCACGGGCCCCTGCTCTTGCCCTCTCTTCCCAGCATCCTTGCTGCTCACTGCCCACCTCAGCTTCTCAAGGCCGCATTGTCTCCCTTCCCTCCCTCTCCCGGCAGCGGGAGTCGTTAGAAGCCTTGTGACAGATTCTTCGGTGGCTTCTACATCTGATGCCTGAGTCAGCACTGAGTAAATAAGTACAGGCCAGCCATAGCGCCAGGCCCTCTGCCTAGGTGGGCTCCAATCCTGCCCCAGGTCTCTCCACAACCCTGCCTTCCAGGAGCTGGGCCAGGTGTCCTGGGGAGGGCAGGCCGAGAGTGAGCCAAGGGCTCTGACATGGGCGTGCGTGTGGTGCCGTGTGTGGCAGAGCCCCGCCCTGCGGCCCAGAGCAGCCCTGCTGTCGCTCAGCGCTTCCCTTCGTCAGCAGGTTTCGTGCCTGTGCACCCTCTGCCCCTTGGCATGGGGCCTCGCATGCAGCCTCGGGCCCAGTACTCATCCTGCAGAGGACAAAGATGGTGTCCACAAAGGGCACGTCAGCAGGACACTGGCTGCTGCTGCCCCATGGTACCTTTCATTTCTTTCCGCAGCGTTCTGTATGAGAAAATCAGATTGTCTGTTGTCAGCTGTCCTCTTTTGTCGCTGTTTGGCTTTTGTCCCTCTCGAAAGCAGGCCTGTGTTAGGCAGGGGAGGGACACGGTGCCATCAGAGGGGGATCCCAGGGAGGGGTGTCGCTGTGAAGCAGCGTGTCTCTCTGCTGGGCCTAAGAAAGAAGCTGTGGGAGATGAGAGCACCCCTGCCCCTCCACTCTGCAGTCCTTCGGGGATCTCGGGAGCCCCGCAGCTCTGTCTTCGAGTGCTGCCTGCCCCGTCAGCCGCGTTTCCTTGGCAAGAGGCACAAGACAAGATGTTTTCTTCGCCACGGCTCTCCACCAGCAGGTGTGTGCTGGCAGCTGCGGCACCGCCTGCCTTCCAGGAGCTGGCTGTCACTGGCAGCAGGTCCCTGTCAGACTCCAGATTTTCTGCCGTCACCTTTTTTTTTTAATAAACTTTTAAATTTATTTTTGTCTTACTCTCAAAGTGATATATGATCTTTGTAGAAAATCTAGAAGGCACAGAGAAATATAAATCATCAAGGAAAAAAACTACCTATAATCCCATGATCCAGAGGCAACCTCTTTTCACTTTGTAACATCATTCTCGCTAGTCTTTCTTTACTTTTTTTCTCTTGTTTTAAACTTTTATTATTTAAATTAACATACAGTAAACTTGACCCATGTATAGATTTGTGTAACTATCATGCCAAAAAGTACATTGATGCCATCACTTTTGTTTTTTAATTACACAAATAATTTAAGAGTAACATTAGCAGCATTCTAGTTATTAGCCCTGCAAGGCTCAAGGGATAGGTAAGAATGTAGTGCAAAGAGTGAAAATCCCCTGTGCCCCGCTCCCCCTTCCCAGGGCTGACAACCCTAACAGTTGGTGATATACCCTTCCTTCTGCTGTGCTTCTAGCAATATAACAGGATTTTTGCTTTTTTAAAAAAACATAGATAAGATCATTGCCTATCCATTTTTCTGGGCTTTTTTTTCTTTTACTTACCAATCGGTCTTGAAAAATGTTTTCATGTAAATGTCAAAGTTGGCAAATAAATCTACCTCAATGTTTTTTATACTTTGGATATGCCATACATTGTAAACCATTCCCCTATTGATAGACATTTGTCTCCAGTTTTTCACCATTCAAACAGCACAAGGAACATTTGTAAACACATACAATTGAGAATATGTCTAAATATTTATGATTAATTCCTACAAGTGAAGTTGCTTGGCCATGGGATAGGTATGCTTGCTTGAGCTTTGATATAATAGATGTTGCCAAATTGCCTTCCAGAAAGGTTTTATCCTACCTAGCAGTACGTGGCAGAGTGTGTCCTTGCAACCATGGATACCATCAGCCTTTTATATTTCTCCTAAGCAGGGCAAAAAGCGACCTGTCTGCAGCTCTCTGACCTTTAGGAGGTCAAGCCTTCATGTGATAATCAGCTTTGCACGTTTCTTCCGTGGACCACCCATTTTTCTGCTAAGTTGTCTTTTTCTTCTTGACCTAGAACTCTGCAATTATGGCTATGTTCCATGATCTCTCTCTTAGTCTGTTGCTTGCTTTGTTTGTGGTGCTTTTCATTGTACAAAGCTTTGCATTTTTTTGTACCCAAATAATAGCTATAATATTTAGTGAGCATTTACTATGAATCAGGCATTGTTCTAGGCACTTTCCATATATAATCTTCACCACAAATCCTGTGAAGTTGGTATGATATGCCCATTTTATAGGTCAGAAGGGGGAGGCACCAAGAGGTCAAGGAAACTTGCCACAGTTCACATAGCCAAAACAGTGATCCGGATTCAAACTCAGGCAGTCCTAGAGGCTATAGCCTGACCACTGAGCCGTTCTATAAGTCTACCTCCTCCATCCTGTCCTCTGGGATTCATGAGTTGCTTAGGAAATCCACCCCTAGGGTATAAAAATAGTGCCTTATGTTTTGTTGTAATATTTTAATTTTTTCATTTCTTTCTTTAATTTATCTGGATTTTTCATTTGTTTGTTGTGCCAGGTGGGAAGAAGGGATTTAATTTTATTTGTCTTTTTTTTCTGTGCATCTTTTTTCTTTATATTTTCCCCTTAACATTATTTTGTAAGTATTTTCACACGTTATTAAAAATGCTTTTTGTACGTGCTTTTTGTGGTCACATAATATTCCGTTGTATAATGGCACCATAAATTACTTAACCAGTGTCATAATACTGAATGTATGAGTTGTTTACTGAATTTCCCATTATAAATCATGCCGCAGAGAACATTTTCATGCATAAATATTTGTCCCCATGTCAGATTATTTCCTTTGGATAGAGGCCTGGAAATAAAATTTTAAAAGCTTGTTATCTACATTTTGCACTCACATAAAGGAAAAAAACATACTCTCTTTGCACAAGAAGAGGGGCTGTGTGATGAATAGAGAATCCATCAGTATGTGAGTCTGCCCCAACATGCCTGAGACTGTCAGTGAGTCCGCTTTGGTACGTATACAGCGGGAAGCCTTGCAAGAGCCCTGAGTCTCTGTGAGAAAACATCAGTGTTTTTGCTAGCATTTGTAGGAAACCCATCCTTCCTGGCTTGCCCCAAAGCACGTTCCAGGCAAGGCAGGAACCAGACTCACCTAGAGTCCCGGGTACTAAGCTGGTACCCTGCCTACCAGGGAGCTTTACAGATGAATCTTGTTCCCTGGAAAATTCTGGTTCCAGCATCCAGGAAAGCCCCATAAGGAATTAACCTCAGGGCTATCATGAAATCATAAGTATAATTGAATTTAATGACATCTGAGGAAGATGAGGGCTCGGAGTCGACAGGAGGCCAACATTCCTACAGCCCAGAAAAGAGCATGGTGGAGGAGTTGATGTGTGGACCTCTATGCGAGATCATGAAAGTGAGAGTAAGTACACTTACACAGATGATAAAAACCCAACAAGGAAGTCTGGCAGTAAAACTTAACGGCATAGCAAATCACAATCAGGACACTAAATGCAGTGGGCCAGAGCCATCCTCCGGCTATCCCACTGCCCACTGTCCCTGTCCCCAGCCAGGGACATCCTAAAGGCCAAGCCCAGGATGCTGGGCTCAGTCACAGCTGGCTCTGTCCATCAGCCACAGCTCCCAGGACAGGCGGGTGGCAGGGAGGGAGACGTTTGCTCAGCCAGACCTTTTTCTTCCTCTGGGCCTGGCCTGGCTCCTCATCCTAAACTCTGTTTGCAGAAGTTTATTGCTTGGCCTCAGTGTCTTGTTGAGAGAGACAGGGAATTGATGCCAGAATGGGAACCTTTAAGGATATCAAGAGAAACTCTAGGGTATCTATGGGAAACTCAGAACAACATCTTTAGGTGTTGAGGATTTCTGCAGATGGTTTCCAGACCTAGTAAGGAGCAGGGGAAGTGCTTAAATGGGAGGGGGAGGGGAGAGGATATGCACAGTACCTGGCTGGGCACTAATTACAGGTGTTTACTCAAATTAGCAACTATTTGGGTACAAGCCATGACCCTTGCCCATAAAGAATTTAGTCCTGTTAAACCTTTTGTGCACAAATATAAACCTGCACAATCCAGTCCTGAGGTTAATTCGTTCAGAAAGTGTGTGGAGCACGGCCATCAGCGCCAGGGCAGTGGTGGTGAGCTGGACAGAGCCTACATGCCAGCGGAGGGGGTGGGCAAGCAACAAGTGAGCAGATTACTTCAGCTCTTTTAAGTACAATTAAGAAATAAGACAGGATATTGGAAGACAGCATGAGGGGCTACAGATGGGCCAGTAGGGGAAGGAGAAGCTTTTGCTAAAGCCGAGAGTGTCAGTGACCTGAGAGGTCCCACCTGCTCTCCCCAACCCCTCTCCTTGGGTCGGTGAGCTGGTGGCCGCCGCCCGGAAGGAGAGGCTGCTTGGCGTCCCCGGCTGGATCACGGGCTGCGTGTTTCCATGGGGGCAGCTCAGTGAGGCGGAAGCAGCACCGCGTGCTCCGTGTGCTTCCGGTATATTCCGTGAAACGGGGCTTTGCGGTCGCTCCTGGGGATCGGCCTGTGATCTGTGTGTAAAACTGTTTCTGAGGGGAAACAAACAGCCGACTCACCAAAACAGCCCTTTGTAACCTGATTGTGTAGAAAGTGACAAATGCGTTGTGATGGTGCTGAATGTTCATTGCTAGAAAATAATGTTCTTACAATTCAAAATAATGATGACCTTGACACCTCAGGGTTAGGGGGTCCAGAGTGGGCTCTAGTCAGACCTTGAGCTCCCAGAGTCGTCGGTAACCCTGTGTGCGTTTTCCTGGAAAGAGGGTTGACCACTGGGCTCATGATCTCAAAGGCTCCTGGCCCAGGGCTGCTGAGACCTCCCGGTGGACAGCCGGGCCAGGCACAGCCAGGCTGCCCTCCCCACCCTCAGGCTCCTCAGGGGCCGGGAGCTCGGTGGTCCCGGGGGAGCCTTGCCCAGCCCAGGCAGTGGAATTCTGCACTGCTGAGTGGGGCGCAGGGACATCCTCACTCCTCTGAGGCTGCTATCATCCTCCTGACTGGGCCCTCTGTCCTTCGTCTCTTACTAACTTGCCCATGCGTCCTTTCATCCACCTCCTCCAGGAGGTCTTCTCAAACCCCTGGTCTCCCTAGTCATTGTGTACTAATTATTTAAGTAGGTCTGTTCTTTTCATTGCTGACCAACAAATATTTATTGCACATCTATTAAATGATAGGCTTTTTGTTCATGTGGAAATACCAGGTAAAAAATCCCCAGGCCCCGCCTTTAAGGAGTCTCAGTCTGGAACTTGGCACCCAGCATGATGAGTCTGTAATGCGTGTGTGGCATGTCCAAGGGTCCCAGAAGGAGCTGTCAGCTCCCCAGGGGCAGGGGACAGAGGAGTGCCCCTTCTCTGCTTTACCGTTTGAAGGCATCGTGTGTGTACCACGTCCCGCTGTGGACCCAACACCACGGTTGCTGTCTGTCACCAGGCTGGAAGATCCCAAGGGCTGCAACCATCTCCCCATTCTTCTGCATTACAGCCCAGCAGGAGCAGGGAGCCCCCACGTGGCAGCAGCAAGAGTGCCCACATCCTCAGCACTTTGTTCCCCTCCTGCCTACTAGGCATTGTGGAGCCTCTCAGTTGAAGGTTAGAGGTGTCCCTCTTCCTTGGGCCCATTTGGGAAGAACTAGCATGTTGGTGCAGCTGAGAGTTGTAGCCACTCCCTGAGCTGCAGTCCCTCAGGGTCAGTGTCTCTGACCAAGTCATATCCCCAGTGCTCTGTCCAGAGGAGGGGCTTGGTGGCATTGCCTGGCAGCTCAATGATCAGTTAGATTTTCTGTTATCATTAAGTGGAGGGTACCCGCTCTGGGGCCCCTTGACCCTGGGAGAGATGAGGTGAAGATGGGCTGAGGCAGCCAGGTACAGGCAGGAATGGAGCGGAGAGATTAAGAAAGAGATACGTTCGTGTCACCTGAAGCTGAGCTCTGCAGGAACAACCTGGAAAAAGACGGGAACTTTCATCCTGGCCTAGGGCTCAGATGGAGACAGGAAAGCTGATCTGTGGCTCAGAGGGCTTCTCAGAGGGCATAGGAGGCCTCTTGGGAGTTCTCCTCTGATAATGCTGGTGTGTGACTTTCTGTCTTCCTTTCTTCTTGTCTTTTCTTTTCCTAACGATGGCTTGCTGCCACACAGTAGCACTCCCCCAGAAGGTTGAGTTACGTCCTGTCACCTGCTGAGCCTGCTGTATGCGTGGTCCCCACACAGCCAGGCACTCACCTTGCGAGCAGCCTCCAGCCTGAGCCAGTGGGGACCTCTCGCCTCCCAGCCCTCCAATATCACAAGCCAGAAAGTGCTTTCTAATAAATGAGAATAATTTACAAATGCTGATGTCCGTCATCTACACAGAGTGCTTGTTTTCTCTTTAATGTATCACATTTTATTATTTGTGACATCTTACTGCATTCATGTGGTTGTGAAGGAAAGGGCACAGCGGTCTTTATCCCAAGAAAGTGCCATTCATCTGGACACAGGTCAAACCCCATCATATCATGTGGGGACGATTGGAACTTAATTTTTTCCCATACTTTTGCTTCTGTGAATTTTTATTTCCAGCTCTGGTGATAGCAGCCTGGTGCCAGGAAGCACGTGCTGCCTGCGGCCCGGCCGCCAGCCACATTGCTTGGGTCTTCAGCCCAGCTCTGTGACCTGTGGCTGTGTATGTAGCCTGTGTATGTCATCTGCCCTCCTGGTGACTCAGTTCGCTCATCTGTAGAATGGAGATAATGTCAGTTCCTGCCTTGAGGAGCTGTTGTGTGGATATAAAGCACCGGTCAGTACCTGGCACTCCAGGGCTATGTACATGTCGCCAGTGTTGTTTGTGTGGTTGTTTCATTTTTGTCTCTTGAGTACCTCTCTCCAGCCCCAACCTACTGCAGGTGGATTAGGGAAAAGATATCCTCTCTTGAGCAGGTGAATATCCTTCTTTCCTCCCAGGTACCCCCGGTGTCTAGGAGTCCTTACAGAGTGGTGCAGGGCACCCCTGGGGCTGCATGCCACGGGAATGATTTCTCTCGCTCTCTCCCCACAGGGTGTGGACACTGTAAGAAAATGAAGCCAGAGTTTGAGAAGGCAGCGGAGGTCCTCCATGGAGAAGCGGATGTAAGCTTCCTTTTCCAACTGCACACCGTCCCCTTTTAAAGACTCACTAACAGGGGGAATAATTACAACTGGCCCCACAAGCCCTACAGTAGCTCCTCCAGTCCCCGGAGGCCTCTGGTACCTCCGTGTCCCCAAGTAGACATGTCTTGGTCAGACAGGTGGGGTGCCTGCAGGGATCAAGGGGACAGAAGGACTTTGGGGCTGCATTCACTTTGGGGTCACCTGGCCTATCCAGGTGACCTCTGCCTGCTCCCTCTCCTAACACTCTCACTCTCCTAACGGCTGTTAGGAGCAAGATCCCAGTCTGCCCAACATGGCTGATGGGAGAGATTGAAAGGCCCCTAAATGAGAGATGGTGGACATGCCAACCAACTGACAACAACAATGTCAGTTGTTCCCTGTGACTGGGAGCCCATAGGACCAGCCACCCCCAGCCAAATCCGGCAGGTCCAGGATGGGTTTGGGGGGCCAGCATCTGGGCCCCTCTGTTCCGCCAGCACCGCGTCCGAGGCTGTAATGCATGGTTGGCCTTTCCCCCATCCCAGAGCTCTGGTGTCCTTGCAGCTGTCGATGCCACTGTCAACAAGGCCCTGGCAGAAAGGTTCCACATCTCAGAGTTTCCTACATTGAAGTATTTTAAGAATGGAGAGAAATACGCAGTGCCTGTGCTCAGAACAAAGAAGAAGATTATTGAGTGGATGCAAAAGTAAGTTTTACGATCTTGATAGCACATCTTAGCTGCTGGCTGTTGGCCACTGGAGACCGCCTGGAGGAGATGAAGCAAGCTTCACGGCCTGCTATCCTGGGCTCAGGGCCCACAGGAGCCGAGACAGATTTGGCTCCCTAAAGCCACCCCTCCTGTGCTGGAACCATGTCCTGATGCAGCAGGTCACCGGCAGCCCCTTGGGATGCAGCTCCATCGGCTCCACTAAGCCATGGGTTCCCTTTTCTCTCAGTTTCCTTGGCCCTAGCTCGACCAGCTGCATTTTATTCCATCCCCTTGGACAAATGAAGGGAATACACAGCGATCTTCACGTCCAGAGCTGACCTCATTTTGTCCTGGGTGAGGATGGGCTCCTCAGACAGGATGTTCTGAGAAACACCAGCTTATGGAATGGGAGCAAAGTTACCACTAGGTTCAGGAGAGGCCTCTGGCAAGAGTGAGTGGACTGGTAAGGTCCTGGCCTCCGCTCCTCCCACTTTGTCCTGCTCGTGCACTAGGAGAGGATTCTAAGGGTAGCCAGGCCGTTGTTTTAGGGACCAGGGGAGAGGGGCGATCTTTCTCCGAAAGGGACAAGGTGCCTTCTGGTATCTGAAGCAGGTGGCTGATTGACACCTGCTTCTCTAGCCTTGTTCTGGTGCCAGGGCCATTTCTCTGGGAGGTACTGAGTGAGTTGGGGTCAGGTCAGGTCCTCATGATTCTTGGACATGTGGATAGAGAGCTGAGGACATTAGGAGCGTTGATCGTTGCTAATTATGCTCTAGAGTGCTGGGCACAGAACCTCTGTCCTTCCTGTGTGTGGCCCCTGCTGCTGAGGGCATGAGAAGTGCTAGGTTAAAAGTTTGGGTTCTGGAGTCTGAGAGACCTGTGCTCTGATCGTGACCCTGAGCCACCTACCTGGTCCCTCTAAGCCCAGTTTCCCATCTGTAAAATGGAAATGATACTTTCCCCATAGACCTGTCTAGAGAATTAAATTAGACTGTTGTAAAAAGTGCTTACCACAGTGCATGATACAGAAATACTCAAGCGAAGGAAGCTGTTTTTGTGACCGCTTCTAGCCATCACTGGGGTTTTAACTGACAGTATCGATGCTTAAGCGATGATACCGCCCAGGCTTTGCAGAATGCCTTCCTGCTTTTTGCCCCATTTCATCCTCAAAGCCCTACTAAGGCCACAGTTCTTATGCCTATTTCACTGATGAAGAAACTTAGGTTCAGAGAGGTTAAGCGCCCTGCTCAGGGACAAATAGTAGTTCTTTTGGGCACTTGGAAGGGATCTTTCAGGTGGAGCGTGAACAGCAGATGGCTCTGGGATGGGAAACTGAGGCTTGTCACCCAGAAGCAGGGCGAGCAGATGGCATTGGGCAAAGCGGAGGGTGTTTCCAGGCGTGTGCATGGGTGGCCGAGCTGTGGGTCACTGAGACATGCCTGCCAGCAGGCCAGGCTGGGGAGGCAGCGTTCAGAGAAAGGGCAGAGCAGAAAGATCAGGCAAGTGGTGTCAACCATGGAGCCAGGGGACTAGGAGGAGGACAGGAAGGCTGGGATGGCCCAGTCTTGGTCACCAGCACAGGGGTGCCATTAGCCTAAACAGAGAAGTCAGGAAGAAAACTGGTTTGGGAGGTGTGGAAGAAGAGTGAAGAGTAATGTGTTCTAAGTCCCAGGGGGTTCAAGGTGACTGTGGGACCTCCAGTTGGAAATGCCTGAAAAACACTTGGAATGAATGGGCTTGGGTGAGAGGTCGGGACTCACGTTATCCTCAGCCACAGGTGTCACTGGAGCTGTGCAGAGAGGTGAGATCTTTTAAGAATTGCAGGGGCTCCAAATAGAACTGAAAGAAGAGAGAGGGCCCTGCTCAGTGGGTGCTAGGCCTGGCAGTCAGGAGCCAGGCGGTGCAGGGGCTATGGCGAGAGTATGGAGGAGGATATGGCAGCTCAATGCACCCCTCCCAGACACTGCTCAGAGAAGAGAGAGAGGGAAGTTGGGCTGTAGAGAGGGGAGCAGGGGAGCAAAGGCTATTGAAAGACCCTGGAGATCCATACTTCTAGGAGACCGAGTGGAGTCTAAAAAATTACAAGCATTTATTCAATGCCTGGCATTTGTTAGAGCATCGGTAAATATCAGTTCCTGGATGGACTGGGTGCTTGACACGCACCGTCTCTGCTCTCCATAAAGATCCTAGAAGTGGGTACCGTTGTCCCCATTTAACAGGACATGGAGGCTTACAGGGTTTGGTAATTTACCTAAGGCCACGCAGCTAGGAAGTAATCCTGATTGGAACCCGATCCACCCCCTTGGCTTGTGCTCTCTCCACCAGAACAAAGGCTGAGGATTAGAAAGGAGATAATGGATGGTCACTTAGGGTCCCAGAGGAGTTAGGGAGGAGGGGCTGGGGAGCCAGGTGGAGGAGGCTCTCCTCCCCCGGTGAGGAGACGAGGACCCACGCCTGGAGAGACTGCCCTGCCCCTAAAACGGGACCAGCTTCCACAGCTTCACAAAATGGCCCGTTAATAGCCTCTGCAAAGGAATCAGAATATCTTTGCTGATGGTACAGACTTGTTCATGTTTAAAGTAAGGTTTTAAAATGGAACGTTAGAGGGAATGCAGTGATTTCTTCATGCATGTTCACCTGGGTGACTGGGGAACCAAATCTCTCCTTATGACTGCGTCCCCCTCCCCTGACCGCTCGCAGCCCGCAGGCCCCCCCACCTCCAGAGCCCACTTGGGAAGAACAGCAGACAAGTGTGCTGCATCTACTGGGGGACAACTTCCGGGACACCCTGAAGAAGAAGAAGCACGCCTTGGTCATGTTCTACGCGCCTTGTAAGTAGCTCGGGTGCTCACTGAGGGCCTGGCCCGACCACACCACCCCAGGGACTAGGGCAGAGCCTACCCGGGATCATCTCTACTGTGAGCCAGGCGCCCTGATCTCATTCCAGGGGGCTCTCCCTGGCCTTCCTGGAGCCACCTGGGGCAGAAGCTGCAGTGTAGGCACAGGCATATCGCTCTTCAATTCTCGTTTTTGTCAAAGCTTAAGTTGAGGAAGTAACCGGCTAGCTGACATTGGTGTTTGTGACCTCAGGTTTTGTGTATTCCCATTTTGAAGTTGTTAACTGATACTTAAAAGGAAAGGTTCTTAGACTTCCCCACTCTTCTGTTGCCCTTCTCTCTCTCCCCCCCAGGTTATAGCTCAGCTTAATGGAGTGGGAATAATAAAAGCTGCGTCTGCAGAGAAGCCTGGCAGCTCCGTCTAGTCGTAAACTCGCTGGGTTGGAGCCATAGCAGCCCTCCTGTGGGCGCCCGCCCCCACCGCTCGAGTGTCAGTAACCGTGAAGTCTCTGGGCTCTCTGGTGTCTGGGAGGGGCGGCCTCCCTGCCCCTCCCTTCTGCCTTGTCACCGAAGAGCTGGACTTGTGCCCCTAGTTCCTTATAGAGCTTCTCACTGTCCTCGGCTGCGTAGCGTGTGCCTAGAAGCGTGAGTGGGTTTTGAGAAGTTGACATCTTTCTTCTGGGCAAAGTAGAGTGTGAAGGGCTGAGCCTCACCCAAGGCCGTGTGGCAAGTTAGTGACAGGCCCTTCCCACGGCCTGGGTGGCTCTCTCTCTTTGTGTCACGTGCCCAGTCCAGCAAGTGAGCATTCTGAGCAGTGAACGAGGACCTGGCTACAGAGGTGGGAGTCCCTGACCTGTCGCTGGGTGAACTTTACAAAGTCCAAACTAAGTACTTTCCCCAGAGATGCCCCCAGGGTCCCCCAGACCTCTGGGCCAGAGATGTGGCATTCCCGCCACCTCCCTTCAGCCCCTGCCTGACTGCGGGGCCTTCGTGACTTGCAGAGGCCCCACTGGCTGCTGGGCAGGCAGGTTCCTGGATCCCCAGGGACTCTAGGCTAGTGACCCTTGCCCTTCTGGCCTGCTAAAGATCAGTGTCCTTCCTTCTCTTCTTCCTTCATCAAATTTTTAATAACAGCTTTGTGCCAGGCCGTGTCCCAGGCCAGGTTACAGGGGAAGGGGACATGTCCCTGCTGGGCCTCAAGGGGTTCTAAACCTGGCCCATTCAGGGCAGTGTCACTGACTGGCAAAGGGCTTGGTCCTTAGACTTTCTTCATCTCTCCTACCACATTTTCTGCCCCTAAATCTTGTCCCAGTACGTATAGGGAGACACATGTTTATCACTGGGTTTAAGGAGGAAGACTATCTAAGGACAAAAAAAAAAATCGTTTTTTATTATAAAAATAAAACTTATTTTTAATATGTATGAACATAGTATACAATATGTATTTACAGTTATTTATATATAAAGAATCTAAACACTACAGAAAGCAGAAAGGTCAAACAGTAAAGTCACACACCTGTTACAAAGTAAAAAACAAAAACCTATTTCTGCATCCCTGCTCCCCTTGTATCTGCCCCCCCCAAATCTGCCCCCACATCCTGCCTCCCCAGTCTCCACACAGATGCTCCCACTGTTTCACTGTCCCCTTCAGTCTGCGTGGCCTGGTCATGGTGACTGCCCTCTGAGGCCAGCGCGGCTGGCTTTCTAGAATTGGAATTTTCCATCCTGTCCTCAGACTTTGCTTCTCTCTCCCCACCCTGGGAGGCTTCTTTGGTTTCCTGCTACACAGATGTAATGCCTTTTTTTAAAAAGCCCAAATAAGAAAAATCATGCCACTGCTGGCCCACCTGACACCTCCTGGAAACATCTTCATGCACTTTCTGAAACAGCCTCCCTTCCAGTTTCTCACTGCTGTGCTCTTGCTCTTGGGTAATGAGAAAATCAGATGCAACAGAAGGCCAGTAATCTGGGGCCTAGATATTTTCAATTGATAGTAATGGGGATTTGCACCGGGCTGACAGCTACCTTTATGCTTTGAATAACCAAAATGGTTAAAAAGGAAAAATTAGTAGTGAAACCAGATTTTGAGGAGGAGAGTGGGTTATTTTCAACCAGGGGCCTGTAGCTGCCTGCAGAATGTGTCTTTGATGTACCTTGTTAACCAGTGGATTGTGCTCTTCAAGTGTTTTGAAAATGATATAACATCATTCCTAGTATGACATTTTCATGAATTCGAGCTGTTTTTCCCTCTGTTAGGTCAAATTAGTGAAGTGTTACTTGTAACTGTCATGTTAAGCCATTAAAAAATCATCCATCCTGTCCCTGCCGTGAGTGAGGCTGTGCTAGGCACTTTGTCCCATTTAGCTGTGGTATAACCCATAACCAGCCCAGGTCTCTTCCACTCCTTCTGTGTCAGATGCTGGGAAAATCCCTCCAAGCCCCTCCCCATCACCCCCACGCTGTTCCCGGCCAACTGGCCACTGCCAGCCGGGCCATATGGGTGGTCCTGCCCATCTCGGGAACCGGCTCAAGTAACAAATTCAGATTAAACTTGTAGCTCAGCCTTAATTTGGTTTCACAAAACCTTTTGAAATGCCAGTCATTATAATCTTAATTTTAAAAGGAGAAAACAGATGAACAGAGCCATTCCTATGCCCACCGTGTCATCTCTGCCCGCTTTCCTGAGGCTCCCGGAGGCCGGGGTGGTGGCTGATGGCAGAAGGTTGTGGGCTGGAGCCAGGTCTCCCTGCAGGGCATGCGACCTCTCCCTCCTGGTCCTGATCAGAATTAATTACCACAGTCGGGGAAATCCTCCCCTCAAAGCCCTTCTGCCCTCTTGGCAGTTCTGTTCACTAGTGTCAGGGAATGGTTGAGAGAGGAGGCGGGTTTGAGTTCTGATCTGTTCGTGCTGAGGGAAGGGCCAGAGCAGCCGGCAGTGTCCTGAGCTCACTGGGACAAGAGAAGAAGTGGTCCACACGCAGGTCCCCGCCCTCATCCTGAGATGTTGTCATCCGAGCTGCAGGGGCTCAGGGTGACCCACGGAACAAGAGACAAGATGACTGGGGGGGCACCAGTGTAGCTCACAGGCCCTCTCCACTGACAGGCCTTCTAGTGCCAGGGGACTGTCTGGTGACTCCCTGTAGTTCGTCTTCCTCTTAGCCTGACCTTGGCCCCATGTTCTGGCTTCGAGGTTCAGGCTGATTGCAGAGCAAAGGGTGGAGGGAGAGCCTGAGGACAGTCTGGGGCTGGCAGGGCTTGCTAGGCATGTGGGAGTTAGCAGAAGGCATGAGCAGTGGGGCTCAGGCAGAGTGGTCGCCCCCAACTCCCACGCCCCTCGTTTCCCAGCACCATTTCCTCTCAGTCCTGAAATGCAGAGATTTGCCATTGTCGCTGGAGCAAGAGAAGATAGTGACAGGCTCGGAGAATGCTTCCCCTCCCTGGATCAGGCTCGTCTGCATCCCGAGGGCAACCTCCGTGGAAGGAGCCTGCAGAGCCAGACCTCGGGCCATCCCCTGGCCCAGGCAGGAGCATACCCTCCTTGCTGTTTTTGGCAGGGACTCCTACAAAGCCCCTTGATGACAGATCAGACATGGGGGAGCAGGGTGGTTTGGGCGGCAAGGTTGGCACCTGGACCCTGACAGTGGGGTGGGGAGGGCTGGGGCTCTTGGAAAGTCTTCTCCCAGGTTCCGGGAAGCACCCCTGGCTCTTCAGCCTCCCTGCGTGTGCAACACTCTGTCCTGTGTGCTCTCTCCCCCTCACGCAGGGTGCCCGCACTGTAAGAAGGTCATTCCGCACTTTACTGCCACTGCTGACGCCTTCAAAGATGACCGAAAGGTAAGGATGCCCTCTTCATCTCTCGTCCTGCCTCCAACGGATTCTGCACCTTCCTTCCTCCATTCAGGTTCCCTTCCCTGAAAGGGTGCAGTTCTGCTAAGACCTGTAGGCAGAGGGTTCCTTGGGAGCAAGACATCCTCTTCCTAAGGCAAGGTAGAGCAGGCTGGATTTATGCTGCACAATCAGCACTTGCTTGGAGGAGCAGGATGGTAAAGGGGTCATCTGTTTATTCTTTTAGTGTTTGAACCTTTTTGCAGTAGGATTGTAGTCATGAATTACTCATGTAATTGAAAATACAAATTAAAAAATCCAACAAAACTCAACTAGAGGAGGCCACGGTGGAGGGGAGCGGGGCTGCGTCCGTGGAGCCGAGTCCTGCGTACGTGAAAGGCTCCTGCAGCTGCCGACTGATGAAGCATAAAATTAACAAGCCTGAGCTGCAGATTGGATTAGAGTGGGCCGCCCGGCACTTCCCCCAGGCAGCTCCAGCAGCCAGGGTGGTGGCGGCTGCTGCTGGGAGAGGGCTTGTGGGGCAGGGGCAGACCCCTGAACTCAGGGAAGTCAGGTCACCTCCCAGTCCTTGAGTCCCTTCTCATCTGCACCAGGCAGGGTGCTGGGGAGGGGCCTGCAAAGGCTCTTCCCAGCCTTGAGACCGGGTCACAGTTACCTCTCACCTAACAGGCCCCAGAAGCCCACAGTCCGCTTCAGGAAGGTCCCTTCCAGGCCTGGCCCGTGAGAGCTGTATAGCGACAGTGAGTCAGAGGAAGCTAGACTGGGGACAGGTGCATATATGGAGAAGGGGACAAACTGGGGACCAGATTCCTACTTAGACCTAGACCCCATGACCCTCCCTGGACTCAGGGCCTCCGTCATTACCCACAAGCCCTGACTGTGCCTTTGAGGTACCCCTCATCCCCTCCAGGAGGGAGTACAAGGACCAGAAACATTTTTCTCTTCTGCCCCCGTCTGCCCTGCACTGAGAGGAGTATGGCGGGAGGGGGCTTCCCGTGTCCATCTCCCTCCCCACCCCACCCACTGCGCCACCCGGGCCCTGTGCACACCACAAGTGGTTGCTCCTGCTCTGGGCACCCCAGGGGTAACAAGCACAGCCCAGGCTGCCTATCCCCAGGACTGGAATAGCAGTCACCCCTCATCAACTTCCATCACCCTCACCCAGAACACTGGGTGCTCTGGGCAGACAGGAGGGTGGTAAGATGTGTGGTCACCCTGCCCGCTGGCTGCTCAGGTCTCCATAGGCTGCAGGAGATCTGGGAAGGGAGGGACCCTGTGGCATACACAGAGCCTGGGTGTGCTTCTCCCAGCGTGCTGAGGAGCATGGTGTCAGGGAGCATGATCCAGCAGGGCGCCAGGGTGGCTGGGGAAACCCTGAAAGGACGGCCCACATTGACACTTCTCTGCCCACCCACCACTGAGGCTGGCTGGGGGGGGGGCCTGACCCACGTCAGCACAGGGGAGGCCAGGCTTGCCAGGCCCACAGCGGGAGCCAAGAGCCAGCCCCTCCTCTTCCCCGTTCCTCCTCCTCCAATGCACATGCACCCCATTTCCTTGGGACACCCCTCTTTTTAGACAACGATACACCTACTTTTGCTTGCTTCATTGTTCTTTTTTTTTTTTTTTAAGAAATGGGGTCTCATTTTGCCACTCAGACTGGAGTATACAGTGGCACAATCATAGCTTACTGCAATCTTGAACTTTGGGCTCAAGTGATCCTCCTGCCTCAGCCTCCCAAGTAGCTGGGACTGCAGGCACATGCCACCATGCCCAGCTAATTTTTAAATTTTTTGTAAAGTCAAAGTCTTGCTTATGTTGTCCAGGCTGGTCTTGAATTCCTGGCTTCATGCAAAGTGCTGGGATTACAGGTATGAGCCACTGCACCTAGCCCATTGTCTTAACTTGGGCCAGTAATGTTGCTGGCCTTTTCCTGGGTTCATTGCCTCTGTCCCTCCTTCCAACTTCCTTTATTCCAAGCCAGGATCACCCTCACTCATTTTCAGAAATGTACTTCTTAACCTCTCTGTCCAAGCCAGCTGGCCCTCCTGAGATTTCTGGGGGCGGCACTCATTATATCAGGGAAGCCAGCCATCTTGGGGTACTGGTCACAGGCTAGTGTGTGGGGACTGCTGGCCTGTCTGCTCCCCCTCTTTACTCATGAGGGATCAAGGCCCATGGAGCTGTGTCCCAGGCATGTCCAGCAGGTCACTGACAGCCAGAACTAGGTCTCCTAACTCCCAGTTCCTGACACCCCATGCTGCTACCTCTTAGCTGAAATTGTGTCTTTTTTCCACCCAGAAGCCGGTCCCTGTTCCTTCCCCAATCAATATGCAGTTGGTTGTTCACTTCCATTTTCATAGCCAAAGTCAATATTAGCTCCTGCAGAGATTTATTTTACTGAATCAATAAAGCTGTGTGTGGCAGCTCATATTTTAGCTGGGGAGCCTCTGCCCCCTTCCAGGAGCTCACTTGGGGACTTTATCAGTTGACACGCTGGTGGGGAAAGGACTGCAAACAGTTAGTGTTGGACCAGATGGTGTTATTGAAGGGCAAGGAGGACAAGGACCCATGGTGGGCTGGCAAGGTGGGGCTTGCCTATCACTGCATATCAAGGTGTCCAAGCCTAAGGTGTGGCCAAGCGTGCTATCCTTGGGTGCGTGAAGGTCATCTACTTGTGATTGGCCCACGTCACTTCTGGAATCTGGCTGTGTTGTATAGGTCCTCCTGTGTCCAAGGCTGGCTACTGCTCATCAGGAGTGAACGCTCCCCAAGGGCAGGGACTTCATTTGTCCTTGAATTCCCCACAGTCTTGACACCTTAGACCTCTGTAAATGCTGACTGAATGAAGGAACAATAACCTATCTGATATTTACCGAGAGTTCTTCTTCCACTAAAAGCGTCATGTCGTGTTGTCGTCACAGTACCTGCTTAAGTAGGTGCCACTACACTCCTCATTTTGCAGATGAGGAGACTGAGTCTTAGAGAGACTAAAGGACTGGCCCAAAGTTCCTCAGCTGGAAAGGGGCAGAGTCAGAATCGAACAACCGGCATTGTCCAAGTTTGAGTTCTCCCAGAAGCAGACCATGTGCGGGGGGATCCTGTGCAAGGAATTTATTTGGGAGGTGGTCTCCGGAAACACCAGAGGGGATGGAAAAAGCGATACAGGAAAGGGCAGAGACCAAGTCAGGTGTGGTGTAGACAGATGAGGCTCCAGCCCACAGGAGACTTCACCCAGATATGTGCCACAGAGTTGTGCCACTCGATGCTCAAGGAAGACAGGGTCCTCACGCCCATCTGGTCTGGTCTTACGTCCAGCTCCTTGTGGCTGGGAGGACGCTCTCAGGCCAACAGTTGCAGGTGCTGTGGCAAGTGCCGGGACATGGCAGGGCACTGACAGTGCGTGCCCCAGGAATTCGTGCCAACTGCCATGGAACAAACCTAGAATCATGAGTGCTCATTCTGTGCTGCAGGCGATGGGCGCAAACGTTGAGTTCAGAGTAAGGAGGCAGACGTTTAGACGGGTGAAATCGGGGTAACTCGGAAGAGGTTTATCTGCTGCCTTCTTTCCAAAAAGTCTAAGCTGCTTCCTTTGGGGAGGGCTGCACTTGTCTCCTCTTCTGTAGAAATGGAGTGTGGGTTGGCCTTTGCAGCTAGAAGTTGCCTTCTGTGTATGTGGCTGGCAGCTAGTTTAGGTGATTCAGAATAAGTACACATTTTTAATTTAATAGATTTATAAAACCGTATACTACGTTTGCAACAGCTCCAGGGCATGTATACAAATTAAATTCATAATTTAAAGTGGATGCAGGGAGGCAGCAGCCTGGAGCAATGCTCGGCTAACACTTGCACAGCGTAGCGGAGGAGCAGCAGCCTTGGCCCGGGATGGACGCAGAAGGCCCTCAGCTGCTGGCCAGGTGAAGGAAGAGTGCATGTCCCCTGGGCCAGGCCCCACGGCGCCTGCCCTGAGAAATGGAACCTTGCGAACAGCCAGAGGAGCATCTGCCTCGTGTTTCTAAATAATTCAGAAAGGGCTAGAGGGTGAGCTGGGGTTCCCAGAAGGCTGCAGAGGCCAGCCTGGCAGCCTGGGTGAACTGGGTTCCGGAGGACACTGGTGCAGGGCACACTTAGCCAGCTCGAAGGAGACAGCTGCCTCCCTGCCCCAGCCAGTTGTCGCCCGTGGGAAGGCAGGGTAAGTGCCATCAAGTCTTCTGACTTTTAAAGAGAAGCTGGAAAGCCAAATTTTTATATTAAATCTTCTGGCTCCTTTTCTGTGTTGGCAGCTAATTCAGATTTATTTTCTTGTTAAATTCTATGTGGGCCAAATAGAACAGGACTGAGAGCCAGATATGGATTGTGTGCAGCGAGTTTGTAAACTCGACTCTTCCGAATCTTGCTGTGTAGAACGTTACGTAGCTGAAGATCAGAGGGGAAGCGGGAGGGAGGGGAGGACAAGTGTGGCACACTGGTGGCCCGGGGAGGCTGTGCCTCCTTCTTCACTCTGGCTGTCAGTCCTGCACCTCACCTGGGCACCAGGTAAGTGATCAGCAAATGTGGCCATTGGTCATCTGCAGGGCGCTCCTACCTGTAAAGGGGGACTCTGTCCAAGGTGAATAGCCAGCAGCCAAAGAACTGTGTGAATCATGGTCACTCAACAATTTTAAATTATCTTACTGAATCACCCTCTTTTAATTCTTCCAAGCATTCATTGGGCTCTATCTGAAATGATCTCATTCGTTCTGTGGCAATTGCCTGATGACGGGACTTTGTCAAGGTCTCCTTTGTCCCCTAGCATCAGAGCGGGCTCAGCACACAGCAGGCAGGGCTCCAGTGAGCGTTGCCTGTGAGACCTGCCCTTCCCCCTTCCGTGACACTCTGTATTATGTACTACAGATGATGGACCCCTTCTCCTCCCCTGGCTTGTGACCCCCAAAGCAGAAGCTTTATACTCTTATTTTGAAAGAACAACGAATGGTGAGGAAAAGCTACCCAGCATATGGAATTTGTTAGAAGAAGAGGCCAATGGCCAATTTGAGAACCTCTTTCTGACCAGAAACTCTGATTGCTTTAGTCATGCTGAGCTCCTTTCCAGTTTCTGGAATGTGCTCCCCTGACTTTCTCCTCCTCGCTCTTCAGGCCTCGGCTCAGCTGGGCAGTCGTGCAGGGTACCTTTGCTGTACTCACCTGGGTGCCCTCGGCACCTGGACCACCTCCATCATGTCCCACATCACACTGTGTTGGGATAGTCTCATTATCCAACTCCCCATCCAGACCCGTGTCCCTAGTGGGGACGGAGCTTGTGTATGGGGTTGGAAGGAGGGATCATAATAGCAGCTGACATTTGCTGCCCACTGATTCTGTGCCGGGCCTGCGCTGACCGGCTCACTTGAATTTTCTTACTCAGTCTTCATGTTCTCCTGATAACCTGGATGTTGTTATGATCCCCATTTTACAGCTGAGGGAATTGAGGCACCAAGGGGCTACGTCATTTTCCTTAAGTCTTAATGTTCAGGCAAGCCAAGATCACACTTGGGAAACTTGACTTCAAAGCTCTTGCCCTTGCCCTTGGTACTACACTGCCCCCCGAAGCAGATGTTCAGGAAATACTAGTTGATAAACAAATGAATCCCATAGAGCCGCACAGAAAGCATCACAGAACCTGTAGTGTTTACGGATGCTTTCAAGTTGTCATGTCCTTTGTAGTCATTATGCTCTTGATTTTAAAGGGCAGTCTGGAGGCACCCCAAGCCGAGTCCCCAACCCATTTGCCTTGGAAATCAAAAACAAGCACCATCAGTCTCAAGGGTATTGAGCTTGTGATGCTTTGGTTCAGCTCATCCCTGCTCCTGGGGAGAAAAATCAAAGTGAGCCCCTGACATGGGCCAGACGCGCAGTCTCTGTGTTGAGAGGTCGGGGCCGCAGCCTGGGGATGCCTGTGCTGACCCTCCCTCGCTTTGCCCCCCAGATCGCCTGTGCTGCTGTTGACTGCATCAAAGACAAGAACCAAGACCTGTGTCAGCAGGAAGCTGTCAAGGCCTACCCCACTTTCCACTACTACCACTATGGGAAGTTTGCAGAGAAGTACGACAGCGACCGCACGGTGAGTCGGGGAGAGGCATCTGCTGGAGCTCACTGTTGACAGGCAGGAAAACAGCCACTGGGGAGAGGCAGCGCAGGTGGCCTCCCAGAAACCACAGAAGTCCCTGCCCCAGAGCCAGGCGGTTTCCAGGACACAGGGAGTTTCCCTGTGTGTTTCTCAGGGCTGGCCTTGGGAGCCAGGCAGACTCTGGCACTGTGCAGTCCGCCCCTCTCTCTGTCCCAGGATGAGCTTCTGGGGACCGGGGGAGGGAGAATGCACATCTGACTCAGGAGTTAATGCTCCTTGTCCTATTCTCCTTCCCTTCCCTGCAGGAATTGGGATTTGCCAATTTTCTTCGAACCCTCCGGGAGGGAGACCACGAAAGACTCGGGAAAAAGAAGGAAGAGTTGTAATTTCTGCCTCAGAGAAAGCTTTTCCATTACACTGTGAATGATACCTGTTTTGTTGTTCTTTCTGAATTTCCACGTGTTCTGAAGACAAAGTTTTTTATAGCCGCTTATGGCCATTTTGTACAATTTTGAAATAAAATTAAACCATTTATTCTGTGGCCTGGTTTATTTTCACGGAGCCAGTGCTAACCAAGGTGGACGCTTGGGTTCTCCCTCATTCTGCCACCTCTTCCGGGGGGTGCACAGCGCTCCAGGGCCGCGTCTGCACCTGCGGGGCTGGCCCCGTCGGTCATTGGAGAGCAGAGAAGGGAAAGTGACGAGCTATTGAGAGGAAATACGTTAAGATGACCAGGGAAACAGGGCTGCTGAAGCAAATGGAAACCAGGCATTAGCTTTTTCTGGATCACTGTGGTTTCAGTTTTGGTGTGTTCTCTACCAAACTTGTTTACGTATTTCTCTTTCTCCAACTATTTCTGTTGAAAAGAAATAGTTGGGGAACTACCCTCTCCATTCCCTCCCTGCTCTCCCTTTAAAGAAAATTAAGTCACCACTCCAGGGTGGGAAAAAGGGGGCCCCTGTGCTGGCTGCTTGCTACGCACCCTGGCTGGAAGGGATGGCGCATTCTGTGTGCGGTGTTGGGTCTGTTAGCCAGCCCCCACCACCGGACAGATGGCCGCAGACCTTCCCGCCATGCATCCATGGGTGGCACCCCCCACCGCCTCCTGCCTGTGTACCTCTCTTCCCGGACCACCCTCCTAGCTAGCCCTGCTTTCTGCATCCTAGTGTGACTAGTTGGGGACCATACATGGTCACTCAAGGAGTCATTGACACGGGTGTTGTGCACCCATTCATGAGAGCACGTGTGTGTGTGGACGTGGGTTTCCTCGACGGTTGTGTGGGGTATTTGTGTGGGGGAACACATTTGTTTGTGTCTTCAAACAAAAGTTGTTTGTGGGGGTTTTTTTTTACTACACCTTTCAAATAATACCTAACAAAAGCTACTTTCTGGCTAAGGACACTGGTGTGCCCCTATTCAAGGCTTTCTTTTGTCCACTCCACAGCCTCAACGTTCAGATTTTCCTGGCCTAACTTCTTTGTGATGACTTGAAAACATCATGAAGTGTTGTCAATTATAAATTTAAAATTAATTTTAAAAATCATGAAGTGTTGTCCGGGCGCAGTGGCTCACGCCTGTAATCCTAGCACTCTGGGAGGCCGAGGCGGGAGGATCGCTCAAGGTCAGGAGTTCGAAACCAGCCTGAGCAAGAGCGAGACCCTGTCTCTACTAAAAATAGAAACAAATTAATCGGCCAATTAAAAAAAATGTATTAAAAAAAATTAGCTGGGCGTGGTGGCGCATGCCTGTAGTCCCAGCTACTCAGGAGGCTGAGGCAGAAGGATCACTTGAGCCCAGGAGTGTGAGGTTGCTGTGAGCTAGGCTGACGCCACGGCACTCTAGCCCAGGCAACACAGTGAGACTCTGTCTCAAAAAAAAAAAAAAAAATCATGAAGTGGAATCGTCTTCACACCTCTCGTTACTGACTTTGGGCATGAACTGAGCAAGTTCATTCCAGCCCTGGGCAGCTGCCTTTGCAGACAGAACTCCCTTCCTCCGCTCCTCCCACCTA